>JABCJZ010000318.1:0-68594 GCA_013184445.1 Fusarium sp. NRRL 53497 | reverse complement strand
ATATTATATATATACTTAATTTTATAATTTAATTATATTATTAAAGTTAATTATAGCTAAGGGTTTTTTTTATTTTAATAATTAAATTCTTATAATTTTTTATTATTTTTTCTTTTTTTTTTCTTAAAAATAGCAATTAGATTAACTCAGCCAATATGGTGTTGTGGGATTTAATACCGGAAGAAGAGCTCTGGGGTAACTCAACTTCATTGTGGCAGTTTCTTGGGCGGCAGAATAGGTTTTCAAGGTAATAACTTATGTTTCATGCGAGGTAACTGAGGGTCTAACTGAGGTGGATATACCTCTCTATTACTGCCTCCCTATATACGGATTTAAGTGATCAAGGTGCGGCGATTTCTTTGTGCTAGATCTTCATCGCGAGCTGGTTAAAAGATGCCACGGCTTCGGATGGAAAAATACGCCGCCGGAGCATGTGCGGAGCTCCATAATATTGCAACTGAACAGCTCTCGATGCTGGGTACTAGCCAAATGACCACGCTCGTTGTTTGTGTATGTGCTTAACATTACCTACCTACCTAGACTGTGAGTCTCAAAGCTACCGCGGAAACTGGTTTCCATACCTACCCTGAACTTCATATCTCTTGTGCATGTCGCACAAGCTGGCGTGATATCTCACAACCACGGTTATGTCACTCATACAAATTGTTTGATTTCTTGAAGCCGCTGTGTCAAACCTGGTATCAAGAATTCAATCCGCATCTGAGAAGTCATGAAACTCTGTCAGTGTCCTAACGGCCTCGATGCGGCCAAGTGGGGAGCTATCTATCTCAGCCGAATCTCATCAATATGGTGCCTTCATACGTGATCAGTACAGATAGTTAGCCCTGTTTGTGGCCTTGGCCTATAGCGAAACTGGTACATTCACTCTAGGATAACAATTGATACTTGCATAGAACGATTAATAAATGGATTATAGGTCTAGTTTTCTTTATCAGTAAGGTTCTACGCGGACATAGATAGGTAGTACCCAGTAACTTAGTCCAATGGTAATGGGGCTTTAATCTTAATAACAAAGGCTGAATTACTTAGGAATTCGCCAATCACACTGAAATCCGATCCGAGAGCTACTCCATATATTGGAGTCTTACTATATTCTTGAATTTGGAAGCCTACTAGGTAATGATATTCAGGCAACCGAATTCAAGTCGGCTTACAAGATCTTATGGCATAGCTGACTGTGGATCAGGTAACATCAAAGCCTCATGAGGACAGATACATTGACAGAGGTTTACTGAAGGTACTCTGGAGTTACATCAACAACACAGGCACAGTAAGTTCACTCTCCAGAGACACACCTCTTCTATTTCGAGCGAGTCCATGTGTCGTGATTCTGTAGCAAAGGCCCTCTGAATACCTAGGTAATTACTAGGCTGATATAAGAAATGTCATAAATCAAAGCTGATAGAATTCACTTGTTTGGGGAGCAGTTCGTCTTTCTTGGCATCCACTAGGTCTAATGCCAACAAATCAATCCCAAGTGAGCAGATCCCACCTGAATGACCCTTGCAAGCGTCGTTCTCCCACTGTCAAGGGTCCCCAGGATTCCCCTGTCAATTGGCGGTGAGAGGCACCTCAGGTACGAGGTTGCACTGCCAAATTTCGCCCACAGCGCTTGTACCTCCTGATAGCTTTTGCGCGCCAGCGTGTTTGTTGACGACCCCGCCACCAATTGGATGTCCCACGGCACCCACAGATTGGAACTCCAAACACCCCGAAAACCATCACCACCTCAGGCCCCTTCTTTCCCTTCCCCCTTCAAGCGCTGCGCGCGTATTTCTCTACCCATCTTTCTTCCCGACTTCAACCTCTCGTCTTAGCTTCTTTAGCTTCATCCAGACAAAATGAAGGGCGAGGTATGTTTGCAATTCTTCTGCAATCCATTCCCCCGCTGCTGTGCATTGCATTGCAATGCTCAATATGGCTTTTGGGTGTTCCACTTGGTGCCCAGAGCTGCGCAGCTGGGGCAGTCCTGTATCTGATGAAGCTGCCATCCAAGCTCGTGATGCTGATTCTTTTCTATCCAGATTCTTCACCTGCACCTGGGCCAGGCTGGTACCCAGCTCGGTAACTCTGCTTGGGAGCTGTACGTTGTCTCCTTCTCCCTCTAAACAACGCCACCGTCACGAACCTTGAGCTGACTGGTGTTGCGAATAGCTACCTTCTCGAGCATGGCCTCGGCCCCGATGGTCGACCTGACCCCAATGCTCCCGATATTGGTGACCCCGGTTCTTTCGAGACTTTCTTCACCGAGACCAGCGGCGGCAAGCACGTTCCTCGATCTCTCTTCGTTGATCTTGACCCCTCTCCCATTGATGAGATCCGAACTGGCGAATACCGTAACCTTTTCCACCCCGAGCTGTTGATCAGCGGCAAGGAGGATGCGGCCAACAACTATGCTCGTGGTCACTACACCATTGGCAAGGAGATGGTTGACAATGTCATTGACCGCATTCGTCGCGTTGCCGGTGAGTTTTTCAATCCCCTGTAGCTTCTTTTATTCAGCGCTAATCGCATATCCTAGACAACTGCCAGTCTCTTCAGGGCTTCCTGATCTTCCACTCCTTCGGTGGTGGTACCGGTTCTGGTTTCGGTGCTCTCCTCCTCGAGCGTCTCTCCACCGAGTACGGCAAGAAGTCCAAGCTCGAGTTCGCTGTCTACCCTGCTCCCCGAACCTCGACTGCCGTCGTTGAGCCTTATAACGCTGTTCTGTCTACCCACAGCACCATTGAGAACTCTGACTGCACTTTCCTCGTCGATAACGAGGCTGTTTACGACATCTGCCGTCGCAACCTTGATATTCCTCGACCCTCGTACGAGCACCTGAACCGCCTCATCGCCCAGGTTGTCAGCTCGATTACCTCGTCTCTCCGATTCGACGGTGCCCTCAACGTCGATCTCAACGAGTTCCAGACCAACTTGGTTCCTTACCCCCGAATCCACTACCCTCTCATCAGCTACGCTCCTGTCATTTCCTCTGCCAAGAGCGAGCATGAGAGCTTCAAGGTCCAGGAGCTTACCTTCCAGTGTAAGTCGTGCTCTCATGATACAAGTATATTCTCAAAGATACTGACTCTACTCAGGCTTCGAGCCCAACAACCAGATGGTCGTCTGTGACCCCCGAAACGGCAAGTACATGGCTGTCGCTCTTCTGTACCGTGGTGATGTCGTTCCCCGCGACTGCAACGCCGCTATCGCTGCTCTCAAGTCCAAGGCCTCATTCAACCTGGTTGAGTGGTGCCCTACTGGTTTCAAGCTCGGCATCAACTACCAGAAGCCCATGGCTGTCCCCGCCGCTCCCGAGGCTGGTGGTCTTGCTCCCGTCAAGCGATCCGTCTCCATGCTTTCCAACACCACCGCTATCGCTGAGGCTTGGTCACGTCTCGACTACAAGTTCGACCTTATGCACAGCAAGCGCGCTTTCGTCCACTGGTACGTTGGCGAGGGTATGGAGGAAGGCGAGTTCACCGAGGCCCGAGAGGATCTTGCTGCTCTGGAGAAGGATTACGAGGAGGTTGCTGCCGACTCCTTCGAGCCTGAGGAGGAGCTCGAGTACTAGACGATCGCATAAAGCGAGTTTGTGTAAACTCTTTCGACTTCTTTGACGACATGTTTTAAGCGATGGCTCGGACAGGGCTCACGCCCGCGAAGCACTGTACAGAAAAGAGTTGTGGAGGAAGTTGTTTAAGATTCCCGAGATTTTTTAAATGGCACATATATGGGGGTAAAGATGTGTTGGCCACCACGCGCCATAGTTTGGCTCAGGGTACCCCGTTAGTACATGGTCTTGTATGTTGGTGCCAGGTCCTAATAGACGAGACTATCCCTCGATGCGAGCTTGGCGCCTTTCTTAGCAGAGCAGGCACGTAAAATTGATGATATATCCATTCTCATTGAGATAAAGCCAGTTCATTGTGTGAATTTGTACATCAAACCAGCTGTCGGCCGTGAGACCAGTTAGTTTCAATGAAGTCGTCACGATGACTATGCATGACCGACATGTCTTCAAGTATGACATAGAAAAATGGCAGAAGTACAGATAAAATGCAAGCAATAGCATCAAATAGACGAGTAAGGATTAATGTTGTATGTACTGTGTAAACTCTGTGCAAATATGAACTTTTAATCATGAACCCGAGAAGTAGAAGTAGACAAGTACCTTCGTTTCTCATCTAAGCGGCCAGGCCAGGGCACGCAACCTGGAAGGCCGAAAAATCACTCGCAACTTTTCCGGGGCGGGGCCCTCTCTTTCAACAACACCATCCTGTCTATCTCATTTGAGGAAAGGACCAAAAAAAGTCAAAGTCTACACATCCCACTTATTTGTCAGGCTCAGCGATATAAGCGTCATTTGCCATCGACGCTCAGCTCTTCTTCTTCCACTCGGCAGCTCTCTTTGCGCTTCGGTTTTGGGGTCTGCCTGACTTACCCTTACCCTTGCCCTTCTTACCGAATTTGAGGTCCTTGGGTAGGCCATCCTTAGATGAAGCCCGACGGCCTTCGAAGATGAACTGCTCAGGACCCTTGATGGTAGAAAGAATGTTCTCAGCTTCTTCTGAAGCACCCTGTGTTGAGGGGCGCTTTTTGTGGCGCTGCTGCACGGCAGCCGAACGGCCGAGAAGCTTGCCTGTACGGCCAGCCATGGACTGCTCCTCAGGTGTAGCCTTGTGCTTGTATTTTGTGCTCTTGGTGGCACTGCTGGCAGTGATGTTCTTGCCCCTGGCTCGCTCCTGTGCGAGAGCTGTCTTGCGAGGATCCTTGGCCCGAGTGACTCGCAGCTTTCGAGGTAGCATGGGAGGGAACTTCTTGCCATCAAGGAGTAAGGCGGCCTCGACGTCATTGCCATCCTGTAAGATTAATGTTAGCAGCTGGTCCTCTCAAAGTAAGTGACAGAACCCTGGACTTACATAAAACTGGACATAGGCAAAACCCTTGCCTACTCGAGTCTTGGGATCTCGAACAACTCGGACATTCTCAACTTTGCCCTGAGTGCTGAAGGTTCGCCAGAGACCTTCCTCAATATCGGATGGGGTCTTGTTCTTCTTCTTTTCTGTAGTGTCTCCAGCTCCGTTGGTGTTCAAGACGGTCTCGTCGTCGACAAACCCCAAGTTGCCGACGAATACACATCGGCGGTGATCAGTTGGGCTAGGATGGGCAACGCTGTCCACTCTCAGATGGCGGTCGAGGACCTGGGTACCATTGAGCTCGGTGGCAGCCTTGCGGGCAGACGCAGAGGTTGAGTATACGACGTACGCATTGGCCGACTTGGTTGTCGCATCCATCAGGTTCTTTGTGATATAAGCTGCGCGCTTAGGGAGAGAACCGCCTGCGAAGGCAACTGAGCGGAAACGCAGTGATTCAATGGTCTGCGGGGGAGTGGCATCTTTGTCCAAGATGGACGACAGATGGGACATGAGTGTCTTCTTGGCGGCCTTGGAGTTGATTGCTTCAGTGGACACGTTGGCGAGGAAGACTGTCCGCGCTGCCTTCTCGAGGTCTGATGATTTGTTGTCCTTGGCGAGTGTCTCATGGACGGGAATATCACTGCCATTGCCAGCGTCCTCTTCCTCCGCGACAGTTTTTTCAGTCTTCTTTAGAGCGTCGTTCTTTTGTCGCTTGCCAGCACGCTCAGCTTCCTCCTCTGCAACAAGTTTGTCCAGATATTTGCCCTCCAAGTCATCGTTATCGTTCTTTCGCTTTCGTTTCCGCTCCTTGTTTGACTTGTCTTCTGTCGCATCAATGATGTCGTCGAGCTCAACAGGCGCATCCTTCATCAGCTCGTCTGAAATCTCCTCCTCTTCCCCATGTTCGTCCTCGCTCTCACCGTCTTGTTCTGAAGCGTCGGATTCACCATCCTCCTCGTCTGAGGGGCCATCTTCTTCGAAGCTCAGCTCCTCACTGATCTCGGAGAGGACCTCATCATCGTTCTCGTCGGCATCGTCGTCCTGCTGTTCCAGCTGCAGCCTTGGCTTGGGAGGTTCCCGAACCTTTTGATCCAACAATGCGGAGTATCTTGACTTCGTGGGAGCCTGGACAGGGCCGGTCTGCAAATGATGAGCAAGGATTGAGTAGAATTGCTCGATGTCGCAAAACTTACACTGGACGCAAAAAGAGCGTCGAGGGTGGGGTCCACCGCCTTGGAAGAAGCTTTCAAGCCTTTTGAACTGCTTTGAGGTCAGATTTTTTATTCTTGTAAGAGTTAAGGATTTGGACATGCTAACCCTTTCGCCATTGTGTCGGGTTCAGTGTCTGGGTGGAATCGGCAAAGTTGTCGACTCTGGTGCAATCTTTTATCTGCGACGGAAAAAGGTATGGGCAGACAGGAAAAAAGTCCAAAGTTCAGTTCAGAAGACCCACACTTAGATTTCTTGGGGCTTCATCATTGGCTTGAACTTGTCAGCCAATGGATAAGGTCTCATGGGACCCGAGGCAGCGCCATGAGTATTTCTGCCATTCAAGACCGCTCTTTTGCACTGGGCCCCGTCATTGTCTCTCAGCAGCCCGCTTCGGCGCTCGCCCCAAAGTCCAGAGGCCCAGGGCAACCAGCGCAAACCGGCACCGCACCCATTCATTCTTCTTCTCCTCCGTATTCCCCTCCACTCACCAGCACAACCTCACGATTACGAGAATTCTTTAGCTCTCTCAACAGTTATCTTCCTCTTCTGTGTCTTTCATGCTGCAGAAAGATTGAGTCAATCGGTTGTTTTCTAGCTCACATTTACCTCTGCAAGTTCGCACTTCAAGATCCTCCGTCTCTAATCGCCTAGCGACCATCCCTCATCACCCGTCACCACGGGCGCGCTGCCACGACCCCCGACCGACCAACGCTCCTCTCACCACCCAGAGCCACAACCAACGCAATACTTTCATCGAGTCGACCCATAGACACGTAATTACGTTCCTTTGCAGCAATGGCTGCCACTGCTTCGGCCCCTCCGCATCTCTCCTCTCCGGCGCTTGGAGTTGCCGATCATGAGGACAGCAACATATCCAGCCCCCTCAGTGAGGTTGACACTAAAGACGACAACGACGATGACATTGAACACATGCACCTTGACCATGACGACGAAGATAGCGTGAGGCGTAGTCCTCGGAAGAAACCTCATGCTGCCTCTGACTCTGACAGCGTCCTTTCTGACGCCCACTCTGATGTTCCCTCGGACGGCAACGTCACAGAAGCCGAGACTGAGAGACTTTACGACACACCCAAGCATCAGAGGCAACGAGACGTCGTGGTCGACCAATTTAACGAGGGTCAGGTCTACGAACACACTCCCAGCAAGCTTCGCAGGACCGCTAACCTGCACGACCACGACGATGACGAATCTGCCATAGACGACGAGGAGGACGACGCTTCTACTGGCTCCCCCACAATCGGTGGAGACTCCCCGACGAAACATGCGACGATCCACGATGTAGATAGAGAAGTCGAGCACAAAAATGACGCTCAAGAGCGCAAACGAAAGCGGTCGCCCGCCGCTGATCAGTCAGAAACGGAACAGCCGCTTAGGAAACGAGCAAGTTCAGAGCATGTGCTTGATGCGAATACCCCCCAACAACACGAGGAGACTGTTCTGCAGGAAGATGGGCCCACTCCTGCGCACGAGAGCACCGGTACTCATACACCTGCTGAAGACACTGATGCCTCTCCCCGAAAAATATCTACTACCCGCGAAACCGACCTGGTAGAACGCCTTTCACGTGCGGTCAAGAAGAGTACTCGCGGATCCAAACGAAAGGCGGCGGCTGCTGCTGTTGATCTTGATCACGACACCGATAGTGGGAGTCATGATGGTGCGCGCGACAGTGCCAGAGGAACAGACGTGGATCACCACGGCGATGAAGTTGAAGTCGATGCAGACGAAGATGTCGATTCGGCTACTGCACATGATGAAGAGTGTAAGAACAAACTTGTCCATGAATTAGGCCATCATGCTTACCTAGCTACAGTGGAGCGAAAACATGCTGCGTTCAAAGATTGGACCGTCATTGAAGAAATGTTTGGGGTGTTTCGTGATAGGTACGTTGCACATTGGAAGTAAGCATATGCATGCTGACGTCTTCTCCAGGCTCTACAAAGACCGACTTGAAAGACTAGAAGAAGAGGAACAATCTCTCCTTGCCAGCGAACCGACACATCCCGAGTATCTGAACATGAAGCAGTGTTTAGATGACCGACTGGAACAAAAACTCCGCGAGATCAACAATGAACATGAATATCGCGTCAAGGCTCACGAAAGTCGGTCCGTTGCTCAGCGAGCCCAAATATGGGGCCAGTACTACCAAGCCGTCCGCGAGAAGAGAGAAAAAACATTAGAAGCACTTAACCAAGAGTGGTACGATATCCAGACAGCAAGGCGAAGCGCGCACAGTTTGCAGGATTGTGGCTTGCTCTATCCCAAGGATCCCGCACAACGTGTTCGAAATGCGATCGCCTACAATACCGAGGTCTCAGCCCTGGCTACCATCGCCAAATATGAAGGGTTTCCCGCTGGCCCCGAAATGACGGGAGCGACACCGTCAGAACTTGAAGACGACTTGGCTGCCATTGAGGTACGTTAATAATACAAGTCAGCTCGCTGAGCACTGAGCTGACTATCGCCAGCGAGCAAAACGATCACGGCACAAACCAATAGGTCAACGACGCGACGAGTACTATGCTCAACCATTTGACCGCCTCGGACCCGCAGGCGAACAATTCCTCCGAGAGACGCCGTGGGCCAATCCGAATCATTTGATTCACAAGATGCATCCTACGAGTGCTTCCACAGAGGCCCCATTAGATGATCTGGCCAGCCGTGGTGCCCAGCAAGGAGCTGGTCCTCCCGCTGACGAGTTCAAGCCAAGCTTGAATTCAGGCGTCCAAGTCACACAGCAGTCTCCATTACTCTCGGCACGGCTATCAGAATCGCCAGAACTCACACGGACGATGCTTAGTCCAGCCCACCAGGTGAAACGGGTTGGTGTCATCCCAAGCGTAAGCCGGGGTACAAAAACAGCAGCGACATAGGCGTTCAGTATGCATGATTTGTGGTTGGACATATCCCTCGGATGGGACTTGGTTGATAAAACGATGAGCATATTGCTTTTGTACTCGGATTTTGTGATACCCATGGGAAATGGTCGGTTCAGGCACCGGAAGATCGAGCTGCCTTTTTGACTTGGACTTGAGCGTCATTAGAAGATTGCGTTCGTAATCAGTAGACGGAATGTCTGTCGATTGCAACCAGTCGGAGGAGAGGCATCTACTTAGCAGCGGATAGTCGCTTGCTTGAAAGAGTTATTGTACAAATGTTTTCATATACTTATACACACCGCACAGAATAGCTGTCGAGCATGTTGTACATGAAAGGAGTCGGAGTTTTACTAGGCGTTTTGCGCAGCAGGTCTTATGAATAGCAATGCCTGCCTTTTGCCTTATTAATCAACTTGCACCCATTTGGATACTGAAATTCCAACGCTTGATTGTACATGTGGTCAAGCCACTCAATTGAAATGTCTACTTGGAAGCAGCGGACTTCGCGGGCGCATCGGGGACCTTGACATCGTCGAAGTTGTCTTGGCCAACAGCGTTGAGGGTATAATAATCTAGGCGACGTTAGTGGGCGGCGATGATGATTGTATAAAGGCGCTCCATACATATGCCTCCGACAACAGCCAAGAGACCGAGGCCAGTTACAGCGTTCTTGACAAGATAGGGTCGTCGTGCTCGCACCAGCGCAGGACCCTGACGCAGACGGCGATCGTAGTATGTTGAGTGCGGGCTGTTTCGCAGTCATGGTCAGTCCACTTGGTTCTGTAGAGATTTGGGTATAGGTGAACAAACCTGGTAGGCATTTTGATGAAATGAAAACCTTTGGAAAGGTACTTCTAAGAAAAAGCGAGCCGCAATCGAGTGGAAGATCAATTGTTTGAGTGTTGCCAGATGGTCCTATCTCAATATCTAATCCATTCCAATGGTAAAGGTCGATGCACCGCTCTGTAGGCAGGAAGAATGCTTGCGGCTAATTATCGGCTGAACACCAAATGACCGTGACGTCTGTTGTAACTTGTACCTTTCTTAGTTCCAGTTTCTTTGTGGAGCTCACAGTTGCAAGGGTCTGTTACCATTTCCACGTCCCATATTCTTTGCTTTCCGCGTCGCCAAATCCTCAGATCCAGCTCACAAGCCAACTCTTGCAACGACGACAACAAAGTGCAAAGAGCTCTGTACGTGCACTCCGAAAACAAAGGAACCCGCGACTTTCGACCGTTCGATGATGCTGAGCTGTTGATGCGAAGCATGCACAGACGTACACAAGCAAGCTCAGCCTAGTCGCGCGACCACGGTTCAAGAGCCGCACCAGCATCTTCATTCACGACAACCATATCCATCACGCACTCCCACGCAGCCTATGAGCTTGTCACCCGCCGATTTTCATCACCGCGACCGAGAACATACAAGAATCAACCATGACAGCTACTCTTTCAGTGTCGGATCAGATCCGACAGCTCCATGATGCACGCATGCTGGTTTTGGGGGACGTCAAATATTATCCTAGTGTCGTCAGAGGAATATTACCCATTATCGGACCAAGTGCAGCCCTTGAGCTGCGAAGATGGGGCGCTGAATTTCTTGCTGAAGCTTTTGCGACGCCAGCTCTACCAAATGGAGAAAAGGAGACAATGCAACCCTATGTTTTACCGACCTTGGAGTCTATGCTTGAGAATGATCGCGAAGATCCTCAAGTTCTGCGAAGCGTGATTCAATGCGTTGCCAGTATTTATCCTTTGGCGATGAGGTGGATGTATGATGACACTCTTCTCTGCGAGATGCATATTTAAAACTAACATGAATGCAGCATTAACAACGGTTACGATACAATTACATGGGAAAGAATGGTGGCCGTTAAACAAAAGGTTCTAAAGATATGGGACAATGCTGGCCCTACCGTGAGAATATGCTGCATCAAGTTTGCGCAACGCGTGGTTCTAGCGCAGACAGCTGCCACAGGTTCTGAGCTAAGAGTATGGATTGGTAAATTATATTTGCAGGACGTTGCTAATGTGTAAAATCAGTATGGCGGTACTCTTGATGTCTCGCTGGATAAAGTCCCCCCGAATCACCAGTCTCTTGACCCTAGGAACTTGGAGGCTGAAGCATCAGGACTCTTGGACCGCATGTTGACAGCCCTCCAGGAGAGCAGGTAAGAGAATTACTTTTCGTTGTATAAACCTATGTCACTAACCATATGTGAAATTGCAGCGATGCTCTGATCGTAGATGCAACACTGAATTGCATGTCTATTATCGTGAGGACGCGCCCTGCATCCTCAAACCGAGTCATCAATGCTCTTCTCAGCTTTAACCCCCTCAAGCTTGCAAACTCTCCCCTAACCCCCAAGACCCGCGTCATGATTAGATCAATGGAGAAGACAACACGCATGTTACTGATCCATCTTGTGAAGCGAGATCCCAACAACCCAATGGTACCTAGGATACAGCAGCACGTAGAACGCATGATGCGCACTATGGCCGATATTTTTGACGATTCTGGACGAAAACGGCCCCTCGAGCCAGCACCACAAGACAGTTATGATGCCAAACGACAGCGATTGTCTCCAGCACAGATTCAAATACCACCGTTAGGCCCGGGAACGCACAGCCTAGCAGACGTTTTCACCCTCATTGACAACGCTGCTTTAAAGAATTTCGACATTTCACAAGTCCCCGCGCCTTTAGTCGCTAGGATTGCTGTCACCACACTGTCGAGGCTTGACCCTCAGGTATTAGCCAAGGCAGTTGATGGCGTCCGTGGTCGTTTAGACGCTCTAGCCAGCGCTCCGGCTCCTGAATTGAATCCCAACACCGCCCCATTGGGTGTAGAGGAAGACGATGATGACTACGAGCCTGATTTCTACCAGGCCGAGGACACAGAACAGATTCTCAACAAGCTAGATAGCTCGCCCATGCATGAGGTACCAGCTTTAGATGACGGTCTTGGATTGAGGTCATTCCATCTCCATCAGCCCAGTGCTCTGACACCAGAAACGGCATTGACAGCAGGCAACGGAACAATAACCCGGGTAATTGAGACGATGAAGTCTCTAGAAGATCCCGCGAAAAAGAGCAAGGCTGGCTTCAGCAGATTAGCAGCTAGCTCTGGTACCCGAGATTCTTGGATGACAATTCTAGCACGACTAGCGACGCGGTCTGTGGCCGGTCTGGAAGAGTCATCCATCAAGGAAGAAGGTGGTGCATCTGCACCCCAGTCTCTCAGCAACAGCATTCGCGACGTTCTGTATTCCTACGTAATGGAAGACTTCCGAAAGCATATCGATGTGGCGGTCTCATGGCTCTGCGAGGAGTGGTACAACGACAAGCTTCAACAAAAGAAGGGTGGCGATCGACCTTTGCACTACGAAAAGTGCTGTCTGCGGCTGATTGATGGCTTTTTGCCATACCTGCACCCCCAGGATAAGGTGCTAACACGATTCTTGAGCGAAATTCCCGAGCTGAACAAGAATCTCCTGTCGCGAGTGAAGCACATGTGTCGTGACCCTAGCGTTGTTCAGCTGGCTTTGACAAGTCTTTTGTACTTGGTCATGATGCGACCACCTGTCAAAGATATTGCCCTGGATACAGTTCAAGATATCTGGACTGAATGTGAGTTGAATTGGAATGTTGTCTCATGATAGTTGCTGACCCATGCTAGTTGAGGAAGCAAGACCCATGGCAGGGAAGTATCTGTCCAAGTATCGACCATCTTTTTTGGAGGCCGGACGAGATGCTGCGGGGGATAATTCTGGGCAGTCTGCATCGACTGCGATTGCGGCTTGAAGCACGATGCTAGTTTGAACAGCGGAAAGGATAATGGATCGCCCAGGGCTTTGGCGATATACGATTACGGCCATTGTTTTGATGTATTAAAAGATGTAAATCCTACAGATGATGGAGCTTATTTGCCACAACGACTGGCTGGCAAATGGATACAGTTCGCCTTTGGGACGCATTCACCAAGAAGGAGTGGACAAGGGCTGTCTCAAGTTGGCAGAAAACAAGATCACGAAATGGGGCATTCAAAGGCGTTTAAGGGTTGATACAGGACTGATATCCCGATCCACGGGGAAGGAACGGCAGTTTGTGTATGTCGTTAACTAAGGTATTAAAGATGTAAAACAGTTTCAAGGCCCGGCTCTATCGACACCTGTGTACGGTTTGGGGAGAAAACGATACCTTGATAGCAGAGACTTGAATGTTACAGCGCTTGAAAGTCACTTTAGAAAAACAGGCCCTCGAATATAAAATAAAGTTGCTACCTATCTGGGGACCTTCCTTATATGAAACCAATTTGTGATTTATTATGCTGAAATAAATAGCTGCCTAAGTAATATGTCGAGAATTACCGACCGTTATTAGCGCGAGGCGAACTCAAAGCTCCTGTTTTTATGGTCTGCGGGCTTCAATACAAACGGCCATGAGCGTCATTGCTGAGCTAGAAATGCCATGGATGTAAACATTGGATTGCGTGTTTTGTGCCATCATGGAGCTTGATGTTGCCGTGCCATCAGGAGAGCAGGGTTGGGATATAGTACGTACTATAATAGTCAAGGTCTTTAATTGGAAGCCCGTGACGTTGGCACTTGTTCAAATATTTTCCTTCATCTCTCCATCGCCTTATTTTGTTTACTTATCTCACGACGTCGATCAAACCATAGACTCCATTCAGCAGGCCCGAGTTAACGAAAGTCAATATTTAGGTTACTTTTCCTTCTGTACCTATTCCGTCCCTCCATCTCAACGGTATCGTAACGGCATAAACGGGGACACCAAGCGGGAATCAGCGGGAGTCAACACTATCAAAGGTACGTACTCTGTAGATGATCAGAAATAACCCCAGCAATCCCTCCCTTCAGAACAAAAACAAAGAAAGAAAGAAAGGGTCCCTTGCCCCCCGTTATTAGTGTGGGTTAATTTACGTCTGTGTTTACATTGGTTATCCAGTCGTTTGTCCCTGACACAGCAGTAACGGCTCTGCCTCGCTTTTGCTTTGTGCTTGCGTTGCGTTGCGTTGCTTAACTTACTCCCTTTTATCTTTCCAAACAACAAACATACTTCTATACCAAAAAAAAAAAAAAAAAAATCATCGCTTGAGATACTTGCGCCAAAGCCACTTCACCAGTCATTGCAATGCGAAACTGCTTTCATAAAAAGGATTTCTCGATTCACAAAGACGCAGTCAACGGTATGTTCAAAGATTGAGCTGAGATCAGTTCCATGCTTTGAAAGATGCTGTCCATGCGCTTTCAACAACTACACCTATGTCCATCCATCAATGCCTCATTATCCACTTGAAACAGCTCCCCACACCTTCAACTGGGGCGCAATTGCATTCTCATCCCGTCCCATCCTATCTCCTGCTCGTCTCGTCTGGCTTGACTGGGCTCACGTCAGCCTTATTCACTATTTTACACTTTAAACCTCTTCTTTCCCCTTTCCCCTTCTTTACTTCCTCTACATCAAACGAAGCAGCTATTCGCTAACGCCAACCGATTCTCATTCAGCCGCCGCCACAATCGCAAGCAAATCCACCGAACCACATGCTCCTCCGTTTGACGAGGAAAAGACCTTGACACCCGCTTCCACCGGCTCCATCAACAGCATGAAAAGCCGGAGCCCTGCTGCTTACAAACCGGCTGTCGCCAGGTCGAGCACAATCAGAAGCGTTCGCAGCTTTGAGGGCTCCGAGTCCAGTCCCGAAAGCAAATACAGCACTTTCTCCAGCAGCATGAACAGTACCACGAGCGCCATGTCCAACTCCAACTCCGATAGCAACCTCCATTCCCAAACACCCGTCAAATCCAAGACCGAAAACGACACACATACAACGACACCGTCGCGCTGGAGCACTGGTGCCGCGCGCGTAGTAGAGCCTACACCAGACCAAGACACCTCCGCCATGTCAGAAGGCGTCGAAGCTGCAGACGGGCAATGGGACTCGACAATAGGCAAGGCCGGCCTGGGAAAGACCGGTCGCGTGATAAACAAGCTCGTCAGCGATAACGAGGCCCTGAAGCGCGATATCAAGATTGAGCGCCTAAAAGCAGACGACGCCAAGCAAGCTGCGAAGTTGGTCGAGGACAAGCTGGAACGCATGGTCAGCGATTATGAAAGCCGCCTCCTCGAAGCCAATGTCACGAAGACACTGCTAGCCCGAAAAGAACGCCAGGTGGAGACGTTACAAGCAACTATCGAGCTAGAAAAGAAGAAGGCTACAGATGCTTTACAACGCGAAAAGAGCTGGAAGGATGAGATGAACAAGACGACAAAAGATGCAACGATCCAGGTCGAAGAAGCGACTAGCTATGCGCAGTTGATGGAGGGTCGCTATAACGCCATTTCATCTCACTGGCAAGATCAAGGAGAGGAAGTCAAACGGGCGGTTTCCAAGATGAAATCTGAGATAGATCAACTCAACGAGGAGCGACGAGCAGACGACGACAAGATTCAGACACTAAGAGATCTCTGCGATCAGCAAGACGGCAACATCAAGCAACTTCGACATGAAAAGGAGGAAATCGCTCGTATGTTCGAAGAGTACAAGAAGAGCCAGGAGCAAGGCCTCAAGGACATCAAGACCAATGCTAGAAACAGGGAAGATGAGCAAGAAGCTTTACTTGAAGCAGCTAGGCAAACCCTCAACAAGCTCAGATGGGCGTTGAACGTTAAAGAAAACGTTAAAGGCGCACAATAAAGATAGCCTACCTTTCTTATTACGGCCCGCCCAACAAGACAAGGTCCGCAACTCACTTCTTCGGCAAACTACAGCTCTCAGTGTGAGCGATTTGACCGACTCGTTCACATCTCTTCAGACTTCTCGACTGGCTGGACCCCAGTCGATTCTCCCTAAAGCTCCAGGTAGCTTCTTGACTTTACGTCTATGAACACTTGATGACCACCTTTGCCTCGATACCACTCCTTGTATACTCCGTTCTTCTACTCTTTAGATACATCACATGGTCTGGAAATTTACGCGGGATTTGAATTTATTCGTGTAACCCGTCTCGGTTACTGATCTGATACTGGGAAATGGCGTGCTGGGGTGTTATTGGTGTTTGGTGTGCTTTTTTGCACTGTATTGAGACTTGATGTCTTGCGATCAAGCAATGGCGATATACGGCATAGATAGGCTACCCTATTAGGGGTAGGATGGAAAAGAGAGGAAGACTAGAAGATGAGCTGGGATTTCTATAGAGCCTGGTCGATAACAGGATAATTGCGGTCATCTAAGAGTTATTCCGACAAGGGGCCTAAGATGCGTTACAGTTATCATATCGTTTCGGAATCTCACATATCTTTGCTTCCGCTCTTACCTAGGTATGCCACTACTTAATAGCTTTTTATAAAAAGTTTGTTCTTATTTTAAGAACCACCAGACTTTTGCAACACTTGCCTCCGAGTGCAAACTGCCTTTTATGCGGCTCCTAATGCGAACTCATAAGACTTTAGATCTAGACTTCCAAGGCAGCTCATCATATCAGATAATGTAACCTCGTGTATTAACCCAAGGCTGATCTCTTGCATAACCCAAGGCTTTCCGTGGCAGTGATTCACAAGCTATAGGTTTTGTTAAGTGAGGCAGAGAGGTCTGTCGCACTGTTAACACCTGACGTTTGCCAGTGGCAGCTGCAGCTTGCCGCTTGGAACGTATGCCAACAGAAGAAGGCACCTGTGAAGGCAGGTGCTTTCCTTGTTTTCTTGTTTACCTAAGGTAGGTACCTTAGGTATCAGGGAGGCCTTCCACCTATTTCCTTTTTCTTCTCCCCTCCACCTTTTCCTTCCAGCTCTTCACCTTGATCTACTACGCCCCATCGAGCTTCATATGTCTTCCTCCTTCGCGGTGATAGTCCAAACCATTGCGTCTCTTTGAAACTTTTCCTTTCAATCCTTTGGGTCATTCCTTGAACAAACTTCCCACTTTGTACTCTATCGTCAGATTACGGTGACAGTATTAGCACTTACGAGGGAGTGTTCGAGCAGTGTTCCTCAATTCCTCAACCTCAAGATTTGTTGCGTAAGTACTCTCGTTAACTGCCCAGTCTTGATTATTTACTAAGTCCAATAGACTCTTCGCGATGCAATCATGGAGTTTGTCGAGTTCTACGTATCTTGTAACCCTCCGTTGCTCCCGAATGGCGTTTCTTCAGTCATCGCGGGTGTGAAGAGAGACTTCGGAGAGGTAAGTTTCGCAGAAGACTATTAGAGGATTGACTCATAAATCCTTTTCTTCTTAATATAGGAACTTATCGAGATCCTCTACGAGCCCGAGGTCCCATGGTTCAAGCTCATTGCTTTTATCAAGGACCATGGCAAGATATCTACTGGTCTACACTATCGACTAGAGCAGTTTCTTCAAGCTGAGACGGATGTTCTTGACGAAGACCTAGACGAGAAGGATCTCGAAGAATTCGCTACTCAACCTGATGTTGAGATATCAGCGGAATCACCACACATCATTCCTTTCCCTTTGTTCAAGACTATTCCAAAGGAGCAATATGATCCTTTCCGATATCCAGAGAGTATTGCGCACTTTCCCCATAGAGTAGTATGGCGAGTTCCAGAGGCATCCGGGATCACTATCATGCAACTTGTCTCGAACTACGAAACACTATGGCCAGCCTCGCCTTCAGGACCAAGCATTGAGACGCTTGGAGATCTCACGAATTGCGGAATAACCCACAACATGCAAGGTTCAGTGGTGTACATTGGGAGCAACGAGGGCGAGCAGGCACTGAGTGCTACGACGCAGAAACTTGATGTTCTTGCAAGCTTCATGGTATGTGCTATAATAAGCGTATACCGCATGTTTCTAACAAAGTCAGGATGCCCCTTCAGCCCTCACCACTCATATGATCTTCACTGAAACTTCGAGTCCGATTAAAATATGCTACCGTTGGTTAACACATACTGGCCTGTCAAAATTGACTTATGTTGATTCTGAGGAGTATGCCTCGATTGCAGGCGCAGTGTCATTGAGAAACGAATCGGTCGATAGTAATGGGCAACCGGTACCTGATAGTGTCAAATATCCCATCGAACCCAGAATCCCCGCAACTTGGCAACCAGAATTCGACCCATTCGTTGGGTATTCGTATGGAAGCAAGCGCTCTGGCACAACAGTTGTCAATGAGAACAAAGGGTCTTTCCGGTGCTCCCAGTCACAGCCGTTGGACAATGTTAACAATGTTGCCAATCCTAGTGAGAAACGAGGTTCTAACAGAGGCGCACGAGCAAGTTTTACATGCCTCACTGGAGACATTGGGGGCGAATTGGATTCTGAGGATCCGTTGTTCAGCCCCTCTGGTCAACAACACGAAATGGCTCGTGGCATAAGACCTGTGGGAGGGTTCATCAGCTCTTCAGGTTTCTCTACACTACGAAACGACTCAGAAGACTCAAGTTCTCCCGATCAAACTCGCAAGTCGGTGGCTAGATGGCTCGGCGGCGTCGTGCCTAGTGGAGGAGCTGAAAGGTTACCGCCATGTTCCTATATGACAGAGGAAAAGGGCAAGCAAGACCAAAGAACAGAAACAAACATACCATCGAGTCCAGGTTCTCAGCTCTCTTGGAACCAGCCTAAGGCAAATAACCCCCAGCTTATTGAGTTCGAAGATTCCTCTTGGATGGAAGGGGGGTCTAGACGACAGACACTAACGCCAGAGGTTCCTGTTATTCCTGATACAATGGGTAGCCGAGCTGGCGGCCCGTCAGGTCAGCGAACAGTACGATCGCCTGAAGAGAATTTGATGGATGTCTTTGACGGTCCAATTAGTACCCCCGCCCTTCTGGATGAGGCCCTCATACCGGCCTTTGGCCATGAGCCTGAAGCCGTATCGAATGACGAGGAGGCTCGTTCTGAGGTCGTGTTCGGCAGAATAGAAAGCAAGCCAACACGCTTATTTGAAACTATGAAGCAAAAGGCTGCTCCTATGCCTTCTTGGGCCAGTATCGCCTCGAAGAAGGAGCCTAAGAAACAAGACAATCGAGGTTTTGGCCAGGATGTTCGAGTCATGGTTGTTCCCGATGGCCGCTCCAAGACTCCAAATTCGAAGAAGACAGAGACAGTGCACACGACTAAATCAACGTCCCAGGTAACTACCAGCACCGGCTATTTCCAAGCCAAACAGAAACAAGAATACACCCAAACCAAGGAAACATCATCTCAGGCAATCGAATCCAACCCCTCTACTCAGACCCCTCGCACTGTTCCTGGAATGGACAGACCTACTATGGGCCAGGTAGAGTATGATGAGATTGTGGCACAAGCTAAAGCCAAGCTATGCGAGTTGATGGAAGTTGTTCAGATAGCCCCAGGGAACATCAGCGTTCAAGCAGCGTTTGGCAGGCTGTGTGTCAGAGATACGCTTCCTACATTTATCTACGACGGTAAAGCACCATCGTGGTATGTCGGGCAACTCGTCAATACTTTAAACACAGACAATCCCCTCATTGGGTTTCACCCCATTCTCACAACCAGTGGGGCAGAAGCAAACTTGATTCCTCTAATGTTTGGCAGCAGAGCTTCATGGCTACTGAGGGAGAAGCGAGTTTACTACGAATTTCTCTGCGTGGCCAAGGAGGAGACTGTTCCTATTGTCGTGGAAGTGGATGCTGATACATTTCAGCATGAATACTTTCCTCTGGCAACTGAAGTATCGCAGGCATTCGTTCACTGCACTCAACGAGCCTGGGATGTCAAGCTTTCCATCTCGAGAAAAGATATGGGACAGATCGCCGACAATTTCGGAGAATTTGCTGCATCGCTAGTGCGCTCAATGAGTATCGAGTAAGTCCCACAACCAAGGACTTTGCCTCTGTTCATGAACTGACATCTCAGGACAAACGAGATAGAAGAAATTGTGATCAATGTTGAACCCAGCAGTGCCTCTGAGTGGTGCATCGATCGAGTCCGGATACGCCATGAGGCCAAATATCGAAATGGCGCAAAGGGACCTAGCTGCCTCACGATTACGATGACACGTATAGTCGAGAGATCGCCTCGCATTCCTAAAGGGAGGTACCGGGGCCAATCAGTTCCTGTAGCTCCACCTAGGGGTGATCAACCGAGCCAGTGGTTCGAGGCAAACGTTTCGTCCGTACGAGCAGAAAAAGAACTACAAGAGAATATCAGCCTAGAGTTCGGCGACAAAACACAATGGACACCCGAAACCTTGCAGGACCAGGGTATTTTCAATGCCATCTGTGAGCCTGCGTTGAGAATGGTCAGCCAGATGGATCAAGTTGGAAACTCGAATGCGAACGCGCATGATCCTCGGACAGATCGGCAACGGTACGACGCAGTTCAAGACGCAAAAGCTCGACAGGGTGGGGCCTACTTTTGGTAAGGCGATGGGAAATAATTCAATTCAACACAACGGAAGTGAAAGACAAGAACAAGGCATGTGCAGTTGGAAGTGCACAGTGTTGTTGATCGTGTATTGCTTGGAATTGGCAAGCTGAGCCAGTTGATTTGCACTTTTGTTCTGGTCGGGGCTACTGGTACAGGAAGGTGCGTTCTAAAGGCAAAGAAGACTGACCAGAGTCAGTTCGAGGTCGGTAGTTCCATCGTGTGTGTTAAGCCAGAAGAAACGAATAGAATAATAGATGTGGGGGTTACCAGAATGATCTTGTGCTGTGACTCTTTGGTTTCAGTCTTGATTTGACAAACTTTGTGACAGATATGTTACGGCCGCTGGACTATGTGTTAAGCCGTTCTATCAAAAGTCAAAGGGCACGCCTTAAAATATATTGAGTGCTTCGATACCATATTTTGAGTCATCATGGAATAGTAATAAGACCAGACAATTTATATCAAGATTGGGCTTCAATTACGTCACCACAGCCTATCCCAATCTGAAACCGATCTAAGCGAGTGCTGTGCCGCAAGTCAGCATCGAGAGACTGATTACCGGTTGCTGCCGCGCGTTTACGCGGCTATGGATACTCCAGGATAGCGGATGTTACGTTGATGGTAGACGATGATAGCATATTGTCGTGTCAAACATCCTAGGTTTCTAACTTGTGAAATCCA
This sequence comes from Fusarium sp. NRRL 53497, assembly GCA_013184445.1. Classification (NCBI taxonomy): domain Eukaryota; kingdom Fungi; phylum Ascomycota; class Sordariomycetes; order Hypocreales; family Nectriaceae; genus Fusarium; species Fusarium sp. NRRL 53497. The sequence goes on along the minus strand of JABCJZ010000318.1, from coordinate 47,506 downwards.
TGAAGACAATATAAACTCCCGGCAAGGAATTTTGAGATCTTTCTTATGTGTTTTTGCTTTTCTAGCTAGCGTTTGGACCCTCAGCGTGTCTTCATCTTGATCTCGCATCTACAGACCCCGGTCAAAGATCTGCATTACCCTTGTCAGCAGCATAAAGGAATCCAATCCCGCATCCTCTTTATGTTTGCCGTTCGTACTACTGGATTCTGTCGCAGAATTGCTCCGAGAAAAAAACAAGGTAAGAAGATGTGAAAGCCGTTGCAGCCCCGCTCGGCCCGTGCCGTTCCCGTTTCTCTTGTGGGAAGTCTGCGGCCTGGATTAGTGAGAGCTTCAGTGTCGAATTGTTTCACTGAGTCCAAGGACATAAGCCAAGTGGTCACGCAGCGAGTATGCCAAGAGCGAAGCAGTTGCAGGTGTGATATTGCCAGAACACGGACGTTTGCAGGGTGGGCTTGGCAATGCCTGTTTGCGTCGCCTACCTAGATGTCGTCAAGTTCTAGCTGGGATGGCTTTCCTCTATCATGATCTCAAGCTATTTGGCGTCAGGAAAGTTGTGATCCTTCCGGTATGGCCTTGTTCGCGTACAAGGCAGCATAGCTCCAATGAAGTCATCATTGATCAGCTTTCATGGTAGCGACTATTCTACCTACATGCGTGGTAGTGATTTGACGTCTCTCCTCTCTAGAATTCCACAGCCTCTAGTTACACGACCATAGCATTTACTTTTCGCTTGTCAGTACTCGGATTTATTCGTGACTACCGAACTTATTACCGGAGAGCGGGAATTAAGCAAAATTCATGACTAGCAACTTACGTCATGATGGTATGCCCCTGATATCATTTGCATCGTTACAATCAGCGGTCGGCCCAGATCATACTCACAAGATCCATTCGTTCATTATTAACATTTCATATGGTTGATAGATCTGGATAGCAGAAACCCTCTCCTGATAGGGCAAGGCTTGTGGGGATGCGGACCTATGCATGGACCAGAAGCTGCTTAAGCGTCCTAGATATCAGTGTTGAGAGGCTCAATGAATATCGTGGGCTCTCAAACCTGACTTGGCCAACAATAAACAAAACAAGACCATTTCAACAAGTCCGCAGGGTGACTCAGGCGGCATGTGCTGGGGTTGTGAAAATCAAAAGCAAGAGGAGCGTGAATGTTTTGTTTTGGCATTAAATACTAAATTCCTTCTCAAGCCTTCCTCAAATGTGATCAACACAATTCTCGTGAGTGTCTCTATAGTCTTTTAACGTGGACTTGCATAAAAAATTGGGACCATGCAGGAATCTGCTCAACCCATGGCGTAGGGTAGAAGAAACATTCAATGTTTCGTTTCGCTCCGGGTTGTCAAAGTCTATCCTCCAGCCCCGCCCCCCGTTGCAACCTTTTAAGGGGAGCTCATGTCAACCTCATGCTTCGTTTCATCTAATCATCCAATTGGTAGACCAGGCGAGCGATATTCCAGCACCAGTTCGCCGTTGAGTCTATCTTTCTCATGTCGCGTAGCCAATCTAAATATACCGTAACAGTCTGGGAGGCTTCCACATCGAAGCGTTGCCCGCAAAGCGACGACCGAATTCGAACCAGCATTGGGTGCTGCTGTGATAGATGTAACAAAAGCAGAACGCCAAACAGGTTTTGAGACCAGAAGAATGCAATCGGCACAAGCCGTTTGTTGGTACAAGGAGGTGACAGAGCAATAGGCCACTTGAGCGACGCTTTGAGACATTCGGCCGCACCTTCAGCATCTTCTCGCGTCATGGCCTCAGGATGATGAAGGGCCTTGAAGATACAGGGCCTGTGGATGAGATATTTGTTGTAACTGTATCGTGTTCGGAGGAGTGCAACTTGTATGTCGGCTGCAAATGGGTACGTCGCTGGTTGAGTGTCAAGATCTGGGGTAAACATATCATTGCTCTGCAGAGGCTCTCCAGTATATACGTCGCCAAAAGCATCGTGTGAAGGCTCCGAGAAGGGCACATCTTGGTTATCTTGCCATCGTAGATGACTGGGTAACATGCCCCGCCACTGGTCGAGTTGCGCGTCGAGCTGTTTCATAACGGCTGCATTCCCGGGACTCGAGGAATTGTTGAAGGGAGCGAACCCAGGAAAGGTTACAGAAGCGTGTGGACCAAAAGCTGTAATGCATCAGCGTACAGTTGCTAAAGCAGCCAGTGCACCCATTTGACTTACACTTGTTAAGAACAGAATGGAAGTTGGCAGATAGTCTTCGGAGGACAATCTGGGAAGCGAAATGCTCATGAAAGTGTGTAGCTTGATTGACAATGTAGTCCTCGTCAGTCATCGGTCCGCTAAAGTCTGGAAGACCGATTGTTTCTTCCAGCTTTTCTAGCCCAGTCAGGGATAGTCCAAACTCCATATTAAAACAGCTACCCTTAGTATCAGCACGCATCTTCGTCACTATTACAAAACATACCTCTCCATGATTGAGCAGTGCCAAAAGATCCGTTTGATCAAATCTGTTCGGGGGCCATGTAGTTCGTTGGGTTTGCTATGAGCTCAGAGTTAGATCAAGACACTTGAACCTTGATAATGGACTTTCCTACCTCGTTATTAGACCTTGACAGGCCAATGATGCATAGACAGTCATCCTCCAACACTCCTGTAAGGCCCATTAGAATGGCACATCAAGGGTTATAGCGATGTACTGACTTGAGCTTGTCCGCAGCTTGAGTAGTACAGCGAAGCAAGTGCAAACATCTGCACATTTTCCAGACTGACTTCGCTCAGAGCAAACCCCATCCGTTTCCTTGCCTCGTTGAAATAAGCAAGACCAGGCGGCCGGTCGATAGTGCCCCCCTTGATTCCAGATGCTCGCTGCTTGTAGGCCGAGATTGGTACCTCGGATGTAGTGAGCGCCACCTCCCCGAGGGCGAAGACAAGTAGGACTAAGGATGAAACCGCTCCTTCTTGAAACCCATTATTGAGGATCGAACTCAATGTATTCGAGTTGAACCACTGTCGATCCATAATTGGATGAAGCGTATTGATGACATCAAAATAACCCTTGCTGAGTCTTTGCATTGTCTCCCAATCCACACTCGGGGGGCTAAGGTTGAGAGTCGAGGTAGTGCCGGAGAAGTGCAAGGGTATATGCATGGTGCTGTTGCTCGGTATCCCTCCGGGTTGGAGTCCATCGGACGGCAGAGTAACGGCAGAGGCACGAAGTCCTATCGGAAGTGCAGGAATTTCGCCCAAAGGCGATGGGGCTTTCTGGCCCAGGCTTTCGAACATTCGGCGCATGACAGGCCATTCTGATATTTTGGAGACAGACGAGTCATAGCGATAACCGCCTGTATCCCGGTTGGGTGTAGGGCTTGTCGGGGGGTGAGGGAGAGAAGTCCCTGGAAGAGGTTCTTGGGATTCGGGGTCCACCAGCAGCGACGTGTTCGCAGGATAGACGGTAGGGGGTTGAGGAGTGGTGAAGAGGGGAGGAGTTGTGTTTTCCCGTTGACCCAGGTTGTCAATCTTGCTTTCGACATTCCTGAGTCGATCTAGAATCTCAATCAAGGTTTTGTCCTTCCTATGGGCAGAGTTTAGCATATTGCAATTGGGTGAGGTAGCGGCCCAGGTAACAACGACAACATCGTCATGCATAGACCAAGCATTGCATCTTTGCCGCTTCTTCAGGCTCTCGTTGGAACATACTTTGTTGGTTGAGGTTCTCGGTATCGGCATTCGAGTTTGAATCTCTGGCATGTACCGCATTTTGGCCTTTGTTCATCACATCTTTGCTTTCGATTGCGGCACGTCTCACAAGCCTAAGTATTTATTAGTAACTTCGTTCAACAGTACAGCACCCCGGTTTCTGAGCTTGTGGAGGGGAGAAAACAGGAGGAATAGATACGGACAGATGCCCGAGGCGTATGGCAGACTACAAGGGGGTCCGACATTAGTCTTGACGTCCAGCAGCCAAAACTGCAACAAAAAACAACGTAGGACCGACGAGTAGGAAATTCGAGCATTGGTTCAAAAGCACAACATCCAAGCACAACATACCTGGGCTGCAATGGCACCGCGCTCCTTTCGATTAGTTGGCGGTCCAGGTCCGGGTGAGACGTTGCTGGATGAGGATAGTCCTGGATCCATAGCTGGAAGACTGACTCTGGCCGTATGCCCACATATGAGTTCGACAAAGCAGTGTTATGGAAACAACAGCTCTAAAAAGCTGGCTATAGTGAATTGAGTTCCCAGATGTGATCGGTAGGCTCCATTGGGCACAACGCTCCTCGTGGCTAAAGCTGGCAGAGCGTTGAGGTCTCGGTGGCTGTAATCGGGGAACGAACAATGTCGCGACGATTTTGTGAGCTACCAGGCGTGTGTGGGAATAAAATAATGAGGGGCAGGACGATTAGAACGCACGCACAAGGAAACTGATGTGGGTGACGGTGAGAGAAGACTGGGGTTTAGATTGGGTACGTGATGACTGTTTCTGAGATGAAGAGACGAGTTGAGGTTAGTATGGTGTTTATCAGATGTGCAGGGGGATATGGAGGTTAATAATAACGGGGAAGCTAGAGGAGAGGCCGCCTTGTAGTAGGAATTCGAGAAGACATCTTTTGAGAGAGAGTTTTTTGCAGAGTGCACAAGAGGAGCAAGGGCGCGGAAAAGATTCTCAAAATGGGACTGGCAGGATGTGAACTGAACTCGACCGGAGCCAAGTCCGGCTCCGACGAGAGACGAGGGGAACAAATTCAAGACTTGACTGAAGTCGAAGCTCGTCAGGTTTCGGTGCTAGAAGCGGTTGGAAATTTGTCAATGCGGCCAAAAAGTGCCCATTGCCCAACCATTGGGTGGTGTGAGGCAAGGGAAATGGAGGAGGGCATTGAGATAATCCAGCAAACGTCCTGTCCTGTCTCGCCATGCCTATGAGGAGCTTAGCACCACGCGGCTGATGCACGGTACAATTCACTCTTCGAGGCCGTACCGAACTGTTAATTACACCACACCGTGCCATGAGCTCAGCCGCCCACCATGAAAATGAAGCTTGGACCGTGCAATGAGGTATCGTTATTGACGACCCTGTCGATGGGCGTCATTGCCGGATCTCATAACGGGCCGGGGGGGTCGAGCTCCTCTCTCCGGCGTTGGTTCCCTAATGACAGCTTTCCAGATCCAGAGCCCACACACACCTGATCGATACACGCGCACACACACCAAGCATCTAAATCGGCCAAACATGCGGCGAACAACTTTAGAAGCTCTTTTTTTCTAAAGGCACGCTCTCTTTTAGTTTGGCGTCCCGCTACCGTCGCCACTGCTGGGTACAGTAGCTGGTACAGTATGTACGTGATCGTCCATAATCTGCACCGACCGTCTGGACCGTGAATTACACGACCATTCTCCCGGGAGGCATCCTCTGTGGAGTCTTTCTTGGCCTTCACCTCATCGGCTCATCCCTTCAGCAATCGCGTTCATGGCCATGACTGGTTGTGCTGGCCGGTGATCGACCTTGGTCATTCCCACATAGATTAGCGTGACATATGCGAGAAAAGAAAAGAGGTACGAATACTGTGCGCAGCAAATGAATCCTTCATTTCTTCACAGCCATGTGCATGCCCTGTGCCTGGCCTGGCTGGTCGTGACGCCCGAATAAGGGGTCCATTGGCGTCATTTGGTGTCGCCTCGAGCCGGCGAATGCATACCTGCATTAAAGTTCCCTATCTATGAGGCTGCGACAACCCTAACCTGGAGCTCGACACCCTTAAGATGCAGATATGATTCATATGACGAATGCCATGTCATGAACCTTAGGTGCATGGCGAATGTGGCACAACCCTAGTCATTGGAACTCATTCATGAATGGCATTTCGTCAAAGAGCCATTGCGAATTAGCATCTGCCATCAATGGGTATTTCTCAAGTCCGGTATGCTGCGTCGTGGAGGGGCCAGAGGGGAGTAGATCGGGGAACCTACCTTAGTCTTTGTGGCTTGCTCTAAAGCATTTGTCCAGTTGAAAATTAACCGAGGTTCAATTACCAAAACTAGGTCGGTATCTCAGCGCACCCTGTTTCAATGCTCGCGGATATCAAAGACATTCGGAGCAGGCTCTTCTCTGGGCATTTATTCCGTCGGGGTAAGGCTGAGTTGATGTTGTGGCCTGATTTGGTCATGATCGACGGGTTCATGTCTGCTGAACTAGCAAAAGAAAAGACTCGCGAGATCTGTCTTGCTGGCTAAACGACTTGTTAGCCGCAAAATGCAGGGGATTGGAGCTCAAAGTCGACGCCAGGCCAACCATGCTGTTGCAACAAGGAGTTGATATCGGCTGTTGAGCTCTCCTCAGCTGAATACTCCTCCAATGCAAGCTGCCAGTCAAAGGGTTTGCAAGTTGTCTCAGTAGATTCCTGCTGGATTCGATCACAACTAACCAGGAGAACGCAAGCAGTTGCTGGATTTCCGAACAACTAGCGCGACATGTTGGTGACCAGGTTTGTATAAACGACGATATTCTCATCGTAGTACCTTTCTCTCTCAATAAGTATGGTTTGGCTGAGATAGACAATTGCTTGCATTTTCGGGAACGGTCAAAGTGTGGCCGCTCTGCGAGAAGACGAAGCAATCTACAACTGACAAAGAGTGTGTTGGTGATAGGTCATATTTAGGGTGTGGAGCTAAACAGAATGGTAATTGACTGGCAGGACTGGACAGTCCAGTGTCCCTGGTGCCAATCCAGTAAGATAGCTCCTCATGAAGCAAATTATGATTGACGCAGGTACGGAGATGGCGAGACAATCGGCTACCATGCGTAGCTGCTTGGTTTTGCGTCTGATATCAATGTAGGCGAGTAAAACACCACGAAGCTGGTTTCATGTCGGAGAGGTCGAGACATGGCTGAAGAAGTCTCCGAATAATCGATGGATCGCAAGATTCAGCTAGGGATGATCCATGGGGCCGCCTGTGGGCTGCCCGAGACAAGGGCTATATCACCCATGCAATGCGTGTCAAAGGGGCCCGCAACGGCGAACTGGATGTGGCTAAAGGAAAACGCAGAAGGGAATGATAGGATACAAAGAACAGTATAGTACTTGGTAGTCAAGATCTTCAATTTATTCGTCATTACCTTACCTTATGCTGAAGCAAGTTCAATGAGTTGATCTATTTTGAGTTGAAAAGAGGAAAGCCATAACGTTACGTCTCATCCAGGCTGAGCAATACCATAAAGCTAAGGTACCTTAGGTAGGTACGCAGGAGGCGATCAATACGGTCTCAGTCGTAGTCGTAGTCGTACCACCAGGCCCACACGATGAGCTGCAAACAAAGTTTACAAACACCGTGGCCGTTGAACCTGCCACCTACCTACGCAGCTACGGAAGCAGGGACTACCTGCTTTGTTCAAAGGGGAAGATGAAGAAGGTGCTCGAGGGTTCAAATTAACTGCAGAATATATCTCTTTCTACCATATGTACAATAGATGAAAAAGAACTCTAGGTCTTGAAAGTCTTTGGAAGTTATAAAATAATAAAATGAGGTCATGTACATGGTCTTAATTCTGCCATCTATGGTACTGTACATAACATGAGCGCGTACCTATCTACTACAGTATCAACTTTGAACCCATAAAGTTGGTAGTTTGTGGGCATTGATCGGGAACATGGCTTGATCTATCCGCAAGAACCTTTGATTTGAGAAGAATCTCCCTACGCCCAAAAACTAGCTCATCTCATTGGATAAAGCTGTTGACCCCAGAGATACAGCCACGACACAAGGTTCCATACTGGGGTGATATTGACGTGCAGTAGAAAGAGATCAGCCTGATCATCGTCCGGTACTCTCACATACTCACAGTACAGAGATACTGTGTTTGTGATGACCTTTTGAGTGAAGACTATTGCTTGTCTTTAATGACAGATATCAAATGAGGCGACATCAAGAGGCGCAACGTGACCAGAATCTTGGATCAGCCAAGAAAACTGCTTTCTGATCGGCAGTTGACGTGCTGGTAGAGGTACAATGTTAGTATCATAAAGAGAAAGGGTGATATGCCCCACCAGCCAAACTTTGAGCTTTGCTTACCCCGGTAATTCAATCACGGCAATTGGAGAAACAAGCGGAACCCTCGGGGCCATCTCCACCCCCATACTATGTATTTACACGAATGCGTCCGCTTCTGGTTGCTCACGCTGATAATCTCAACAAAAAAAAAAATAGTCGACGACCTACAGAAACAAGTTTGGGAGAAGCCGATCCAGTCGCCCCTATAATTATCCACGAGGAAAAGGATTTCTCACTGGGCGTTCTCATCACCTGCTCACCTCGACTGAGTCGTGGGTGTTTGTGACCTCCACCAGAGAGGGTGGGTGCTATCGCCGCTTCACTGTGCTATCCCTCAGCCAAGCCCATTTCCCTGATCGCTACTCGATCTCTTCAAGATGCCTCTGGGGATCCTCGAAGCAAAGGGGATCGAGCATGTTCCTGGTGCGTACTTAGCGTCATTTACATGTCAACATGAGGCGCATGGCCTTTCATCGCCGATAACAACAAACACACACACTTTGGGACATGACGAATTGACACCACCAAACCCCTAGGCACGACACAGTACTTTGACGATCCGTCCCGACCCCAGATAGCTGATGAGCATCATGGCAACCTCAAGCGCGTACAGGTCGGGAAAGAGACCATAATCCTCGTATGACTTATCTGCCTTTCAGCTTGTTGCGCGACCGCTGACACTGGCACGAACCCCAGATTCCTCAGCCCTCCGACGACCCAAACGATCCGTTGAACTGGCCTCTTTTGCAACGCGACTTGATCACCTTCCTCCTTTGCTTCGCCGGCATTCTTGCTACCGCACTTGGTCCAATTCTCGCAGCCAATACGATCACGATCTCTCTCCTTTTCTCCAAGGACTTTACAAAGGTCGCCCTGTTGACTGGGTATTTCTTGCTGGGTTGCGGTGCTGGCGCCATTTTCTTCGTCCCTTCCGGTCGCATTTGGGGGAAGCGGCACTTATTCCTCATTGGCATACTTATTCTTATTGCTTCCAGTGCGTGGGCTGGGTCAGTTGGGACTGATTATGGAAGCTTCGTTGGTGCCAGAATCGTTCAAGGTGTCGGGTGTGCACCCTACGAGAGTCTGCTCAATGCAGCTGTCGGTGACCTCTACTTTGTCCACCAGCGAGGAGTGCGAATGGCGTTTACAAACTTGGCTGTCTTTGGCGGTGCTTTCTTCACTCCCATCTTGGTGGGTAAGATCACTGCATCATTGGGATGGAAGTGGACATTCTACTTTGTTGCCATCTTTCTTGCTGCTACCCTGCCAGCAATCTTCTTCTTGTGTCCTGAGACGGCATATCGACGAGAGGCTAGCCTGAATACTGACACTACTGGCGAGCTTGGGATAGAATTGACGACGAAGGACAAGCGGCAGGCTCCATCGCCGCAGCCTGTCTCCGGGTTTTCAGCTTCTCAGCCACCAACTGAGCCCACTGCAGGGTTCACTTTCTTTCCCAAGTCAAATGCCCTCCAGCCTATGGGTCATGCTGGTACTCCTAAGAAGACTTTTCTTCAGTCGATTTCGCTATTCGATGGACGAAAGACGGATGAACGATATTGGGTTCTCTTGTTACGACCGTTTCCCCTCCTAACTCACACAGCATTTATCTGGGGCTGTCTCATCCAGGGAGCCATGATCGGCTGGACAGTGTTTATCGGAGTTATTGTGGCCGCCATTTTTATCGGATCGCCTTACTACTGGGATGAGGTAGATGCTGGCTACACTTACACAGGCCCATTCATCGGTGCTGTTATGGGTTTCGTCTTGGCTGGCCTGCTGGCTGACACAAGCGTCAAGTACCTGACGAAGCTCAACAAAGGCATATATGAACCCGAATTCCGCATTCTCCTTGTGATTCCTATGATGATCATTGGAGGAATCGGATTATATGGATTTGCCTTGACAGCTCCTGGTGTAGTGGAAAAGAAATACTCTTACTTCGTACCTTTGGTCTTTTTCGGCTTTGAGGTTGCAGGGATGGTCATTGGTGCTGTGGCCAGTTCCCTCTATATTGTGGATGCTTATCGTATGTTGCTCTGGCTGATCAAAAATCGTTTACTAACGTATGGGTAGGTGACTTGACCATTGAAGGCTTCACCATCATGATCATCTTTAAGAACTTTTTCAGTTTCATCCTGACTTTCTTTGCTTACAACTGGATCAATGACGGTGGTATCGAACGAACAATGTTAGCGATTGCCTCGATTCAAGTGGTTGTATGCCTTCTCAGCATTCCGATGTGTAAGTTGGTTCCGATCACAGGTTGTGTCTTTTGCTGACTGAGTACAGATGTTTATGGTAAACGGGTGCGAGCATTTTACTACCGCCACGATTTGCTTGATATGACTGGTCTTCGTTAATTGTACAAGAAGCTCAAAAGATATGAATGCTTTAGATATAGTGTGTTCGACAGAAACAACAAAGGTCTGCCTGGGCGACCCATATTCGGGTAATTTTTAATGTTTACATAGATAGTATTTTCTGGTAGACCTGGTAAGGGAGCATTTTTGCACTTGGACATCGTTCTTAGATTACAGTCACAGAAATTCAGAGATATCATCTTGGATACTACATATCAATTTTCTTGCGTAAACGCTACTCTGGTATCAGTAAAACAGAAAAATCATAAAATCATATGGGCCATATACATTTGGACCACTCAATATCTCCTTCGTCACTGATTATTTTCTGTTCACGCCTTGACCGCACCACCATTGGAGTTACCAGCAGCTGTAAGAGTCGACTTCTTAACGAGGCGAAGGCCACCAAGCAGAAGAACAGCCGCCTGGATGCCCAGGATGACAACCAGAGTAACGAGAGCTCCAATGACGCCAGCAACGGGCTTAGAAACACCGTTTCCGGAGCCACCAGAGTGAGATTGAGAAGAAGTAGAGTTGTCATCTGAACCGCTGGCGCAGGTACCGTCGGTGTTTCCGCAAAGCTTGCACCAGTGCTTAGTATCCTCGATAGCAAAGTCAGACATGCCAACCTTGAAGTCCTTCCAGGAGATGGTGGTTTCGTCCTTGCCGAAGAGAGGGAACAGCTTGGGGTTATGCTCAGAAGCAGTGCCGTTGGCAAAGTAGAAGCGCACGCTGACATCGTCAGCGGTAGGCCTGGTGGCGTTTGTGACGAGCTCAAAAGCCATGGATGAGGCGTAGTCAACGACTCCCATGAAATCAGAGCTGGTCTTGTCGAGACCAGCCAGACCGAAGAAAGCCATGAAAGCAGCGTAGGCACCGAACTGGACGTTCACCTTGGGTGCCTTCTTACCCTCGGCGAGGGGCTCAAGGGCCTCGACGATCTGGCCAGCGAGAACAGAGCCGGCAATAGCACGAACAGGTTCACTGCTGTTGTAAGCCAGGTTCCACTCGTGGATAGAAGCGAGGTTGTAAAGCTTGTCCAGAGTGGACTCAGTGAGCAGCTTATCGGAGGGAATGCTAGAGTTGTGAATGCGTGCGACATTGATGAGATCAAAAACTAGAGGGATTAGTAAGATACCCAAATTTAAGAGATGAATGATGACATACTGGTGTAGGCATTCTGGAAGTTGGCAGCATCCTTGCCGTAGGTCTTTCCAATGACAGGGAGAAGACTCTGGTAGAAGTCCTCGCTGTCCTTGTAGGTTTTGGCGTACTCAGAAGATGAGAAGTAATCATTTGAGCTGGCCTCAGCATTGGTGCAGCCACTGTTGCCCTGGAGCCAGGCACTGTTCTCGGAGTTTTTGTCGCTGGCTGCGGTTTCGACTGAGGCGATGGGGATGTATTGGTATCCGCTCAGAGGAGCCTCAACCTTGGAACCGTTGGCGAGAGTCTCAACTTGCCCAGTGGGGGGGTAAAGCCCTTGCATGAAAACAAGAGCCGAGTTCTGAAGGACAGCATCGACGGGAGAAGTAACATCAAGCTGAGACAGAACAGCAGATTCGGCACTAAGGCCAGCGATCTTACGCGAAGCATCTTTGCTCACATAAGTGTCGCGATACCAAGCGCCGGAGGAATGGACCTCGTCGGCTCCGAGAGCAGTGAAGTTCACGGGCTTCCAAGCCTTGGCAGTGCGATCGCCGTGACGGTGGAAGATGTAGAGGCCAAGAACATCTTCAGCGACCGTGAAGGAGGGGAGGGCGGAGAGGAAGAGCAGGGAGAGGGGCTTGGCGTGCATTTTGGGTGTGTGGGCGTTGAATGAAGCTATACACACTTACTCGTAGCCACTACTGACGACGAAGGGGAAAAGAGGAGGAAATATACAAAGTGGGAAGATGACTAGGTATTAAATAAATACTCTTATCATTGTCTGGTATCATGAGTTAACGTTACGAGACCCTTGATATGGGCTGGTAGCTAATCCCCCCGCCCTGTTCGGCTCTGAGCGTGCCGTGTTGCTGCAAGGTCATGCATAGTTCCCATGCCATGGATCTTTCCGTGTGAAGGTTGATTCTCTAGTCGGACTAATCGAATCCTCTGGACCCTCTTCTTTCTGGATAGTTATACCTAGATAGGAAACTGTCTTCACACCATAATCATGGTGATATTGAGTACGGAGCTTATTTCCGGAGCTTGATTCTCGAATGTTTTGTGCTCTGAGTTTCAAGGTTAGGGATTGTTGGAGATTCTGATAACTTTCATCCGAGGAATTGATCGTTACGGGTGGGTTCTCTGGATCATATCACTTTTCCTCGCTCCTCAATTGCACGGCTATCTGTGTTTGGTATTATTCTTGATCAAAAGCTCATGAGAGAGCTATCGAGCTGCCCTTCTTTGGCTTTGCCCCTAGCGGACACTAATGCAAGCTCAACACAATCTGGTGTAATCAGATTAAAGCCACAGACCTATCAATTGGGTTTGAGTTTCCAGGCACTTTTGCTCAAGAGTGGGAGAAGATGCCTAAAAGATCTCAGGCCGGCCATCGGGGGTGAATATGATTGGATATCGGCCGGCCTGCGGCTTTAACGGGTCGGATGAACCGTTCTCTCCCCAGCCGTTTTCTGATTGAAATGTGAAATGGCCGGCATGTGGAATTTTATATCTGCATTTCGGCCTCTTTTTCGGAAGACAGGGAAGGGAACATGGGGCTTCAGCGGAGATATTCTCGCCAAGTGAGAGAATATTAAGCATATATGTACTACAGTACTGTTGAGGTATTAGTAATAACCCAATTTATTATCCCAGGCAATCCGTTGTTGTTATTCTTCAATTACAAGTCAAGCCCAGCTTGCTAAACATTTCTAAATACGCATATCAGGGACTTCGTCTAGCTAAAATCTACTCTATCAGGCCATCCACTTCCGGAGATGTCAATGCCAAGGCGGATCCCCGGTTGGATGTTATCTATCGTCCGAGAACAAATATCTCCGTCAATTCCGATCTTCTAATCCCCTAGGCTCCAGCCCTGCTGATAAGATAACCTGGTTCTAACCAAGGCTTGACGCATCTTGATATTGAAACATTGTAGCTCGACTGACTATATCTGTATACCGGTATCGCCTCATATCCTCTATACTATTATCCCTGTCGCTTGTGGAACCCTAGACCTCGATCAATATCATACAACAGCAAGCATCTTTACAACTTAGACTTTGAGTTCTTTCGTGGATCTCGCAGGTTCTGAGAAAATTCTCCCTTGAGAAGATAATCCGGATATTCCATGCCAGCCTCAATTCCAACGCTGATGGCTCCCTGGCGTCTCCATGCTGCGCCATCCACGGCCAGAACCTGTCCACTAACGTAGCTTCCAGCGTCGCTGAATAGATAGACCGTCGCGTCTGCAATATCTCGTACAGTTCCGGCGCGTCCCAGCGGAATTCCCTTGGCGTATCTCTTCTTCTCACTATCGGCGTCACTTCCCAGTCTTGCCAGACCCTCCGTGCCTGAAATTCCTCCTGGGGCGATGACATTGCTTGTCACGCCTCTTGGTCCATACTCGAGAGCGACGGATGCCATGAGTGAGTCGATGGACGCTTTAGCCGCGGAAACGTGTGCCTGAAGTGGCATACCAGTATAATGGAAAGTTGCAGAGACGTAGATGATACGAGGGTTGGAACTGCTCAGAAGAAAAGGCATTGTTGCCTTGATTGTGTTAAAAGTTCCCAAGACATCAATGTCCATTACTGACTTGAAAGCGTTGGAGCTTAGGCCTTCTATCGAGGCGACAAAGTTGCCAGCCGCGCCAGCACTATAGAGATGCGTCAGTATATCCCATGTAAGGAGGTATCCGTCAAGAGTTGAGTCTTACATGACAAAGTCGATCCCTCCTAGCTCTTCTACGCATCGCTCAGCGGCAGCCTTGAGGCTATCAACCTGGACACAGTCAGCATCAGCACGATCATCGTTGACAATATATGCGCGTCAGACCTTTCGAACATCACAGCCTCCAATTCCTATGACCTTGGCTCCCTCTCTGACAGCCGCGATATCTTTTGCCGCAAGCTCAGTCTTTTCAACACTTCGACCAATGATGCATGCATTTGCACCCAGGCGAACCAACGCGCGAGTCTGCATGCTGCAGATGCTTCCAGCGCCGCCAGTCACAAAGACAACGCGACCATCTAGAAGTTTTCACATGTTAGAAAATCTTTACCGGTAACAGGTTGGATTGTCTCAAAGACTGACTGAAGATGCCATCCCTCCAGACGGGACTGAGATACTCGGACTCGGGAACGGTCATTGTGATTCGGGTCGATTCGACACGTGGCTTGAGACGATAATGCAATACAGCCAAGAGAGTTGACGTACAAGTCAATGATAGGATGAGGAAATAAATACAGTGATACGAATAATCTGGAGAAGTGATGGAATACTATTACGTTAAGTTAAATGACAGTTACGTTGAAGGGGAGAACGTTTAGGGGCGGGGCCGCCGTACCTCGGTTCGTAGTCGGCCCCATGAGAAGCACAAGGAATCTGGGGTTGGTCTCCACCCGCTATCCGGCCGCGCCTCGGCCGAGTTGCGCCGTCTTCTTAAGGCCCGGGCCGCTGGCCACATGGCACACATGGCATACATAGCCGTAAAATTGAGAAAATCACAATCATATTTTAAGAAAATGAACTAATAAGTGCCATGCTTCAAAACTACTATCCCTCATGGCAGTCTGTCTATCCCTCGGTTAGGTACTTACAGAGATATCATACTCCGTACACAGCAAACACAAAACACAGCACATGAATACAAAACAACTGTTTGTTTTCGTGGGCAAGGGATTCGCATGGAAATATCCATAGCTTACAAGGACACAAGTCGTTATGTATTATAACCTGAAGTTGTCCCATTTCGTTGTCCAAGTTTTGTACATCCCTGGTTAGGTTGTAGAGGGGCGACATAGACTGACTCTGACACGCTACAGTTATAGACAATATGAAAGATGCCAGAGTACTTATCCTTTTTGGCTCCTTAATAGGTGCCTTCAGCTTCGCCTCTAGTTCCCGCAGACCCCATCCTCATATGTAACGGATAGTGTCCGGTTCGTGCATTGCCCCCACATGATGCTCCTTAATCGCTTCTAGTTTCGCGAAGGTCAAGTGATAGGCGATGGGTTTGCCCTGTTCATGGTATCAAGATGCAGCCGCCTCAAATGCTTCAAGAGCATTATCAATTAGCTCCTAGCTATGGAAGGATCCCAGCCCACATTCGATCCATAGCGCCTCACAAGCCAATGCCAATATGGAATAGTCAGGGGTCGAGAATGAAGCACGCACAGAGAATCAACACCAAAGGTCAATATTTATACGTCAGCGGGATTTTTACCTGAGGCTATGCAGAACCGTTATCACATTCGGTCCTGAACACTGCGTGCTTGGCATTAAATACCCTTACAGTGGTGGTTTCGCCTCCAGTCTAAGCGCGGGGAGGAGTGAGATGACACTCTTCAACCAACACCAACAGGGATAAATGTGAAATATGACAGATCTCGCTTATATTCTCAGCTGCACCATACGCCCTGTTCTCTCTCTTCTCCTCAGTCTCAAGTCTCAACTCAATTGGCCATAATAACCCGCCTCACACCAAACAAAACCGGTACATCCCGCGCGTGCACCCGCCTCAAACAGGCGCGCTTAATTCTCCCCCGCAGTCTCAGCGTTATACCCGGACAAACCCCAGAGCACCTCTGATCTTGGCCGTTTCCCGCATGTTGTCTCTTATCTCAGACGTATTTAAGCCAAAATCAGTGGGGTTAAGGGTCTTAAATGCCGTAAGCGAGCTGTCAGAGCCCAACAAAGAAGGTGGGATGGATGGATGGACAACGTGCGTCTCGCTAATAGCACATCCCATCACCCCCCCGTCCTGACTCTCCTGATGTCAACCGCAATGTAGCCACTCAGCATAAACACCAGGATATCCCTGCCCGTTTTGTGATTATTGAAATGCTGCATAGTCGGAATCTGCACGGTAGACCAAGGTTGGCTAGGCATATCAGCCAAGATATATGCCAATGGTAGCATGCGTGACTCTGCTGACGACACTGGTCATATAGCAGACATGAAAGAACGATTCTGTTTTCAAGGGGCAAATCGTTCGAGGTAAGCCAGAAAAATACAAAATTATAAAGTATACAGATAATGGGTCCATTTCAATGCCGTACAGCTGCTTCGGGTCGGCTCGTTCTGTAGTCAGTAGCTCGGGGGCTAAAACAACCTCTACCATGTATGCCAACTCGCACTTTTGTATCCATGAATTTCCTGTTAAATGTTTTCATGGCATTATATCCGCATATGATACCCCCATAATAGTACAAACGAGCCTCTCAGGGCCCACCAGGAGTCTCAACTTTCAAATTTGTCGCTGAATAACACTTTTCGTTCGCCTGGCTTCGCTGATTTTGGTGGATTTCCCATGTGATACCGCATCTTGTTTCCCTTTGTCCGATCGATAGCATAGCCGCCGCTTATTTCTCTTTGTGCAAAGCCCTACGGGAGGCCCAAGATCCAACTCTTGTACTCTCGAACTCGAATGCTCTGCTCCATATTGAGGGCGAAGAGACAGCATCCTGGAGCCTTGGAGTCCTTGTAACCTCACACCAGACTTCCCGTTTACATCCTCACATCGATGTTTGATATAAAAATCGCTGGCAATGTTCAGCACAGCAAGGCGTTCGCTGGGTTGTTTGTTCTGATCGTATCGAGTCTACCTTCAACTGCATTTTGGGGGTTCACCCACAACACAGTGGACAGCTTTCAGGTAGAACAATATAGCGTTCGTGAGGACCCTTCGGGCAAGCATGCTTGCGACTTCCATCCATAGACGTTTTGCAGAAGTGTGTCCCAGGGTCCGTGCAAGACGTGTAGATGTAATAGTTTTTGGTGAAGTCGCACATGGTGGCAGAGTACCTACAAGACAGCAGTCTAAAACACCGTGTTAGCTCGGCTTCAGAGAAGATATGCCAGGAATATTTTTACTGATTCAGCTGTCTTTGGGTCGATAAAGGCTGTGGCCTCGTGTTGTTTGGAGAGGAACGAACTGAGTTGATTCGGGCAGAAAAGGTCGCAGGGTGTTTGCACAGTTCAGGCTGAGGGAAACCGCCACTAGCTGCTATAAAGGTCCGGCACCGTAACAGGCTACAGTTTTCAATAGATGGTAGCAGATAGGATTTATAGATAAGGTAGGTGCAGTGGCGGCGTCTATAATAGGCCTTGGAATCTGTACGTGGAGAGATGGTTGTAATGGGGGGCTCCTAAGGTTTAAACAAGGCGAAACGTCGATCCACTGGATCTAAAGAGTAGGTAGGAAAGCCACGAGATGATTCGGAAAATGACGGTATCTCAAGTGCGTTATGAGGGCGATCTTATGGTGGTTATAGATGGGACCAGGACGGACCATGGTCAAGGGTCCCTAGAAGGCGGCGCCGATGAGGCCATGGTCATGGCAATCCCCGGTTCTGTCTCGGAAGCCTTTGCTTCAGGACTGGGATCCAGAAGCAAACAAGCTTGAGACATTTTGCTTGGTCCAGGGTCTGATCTGTCGTGTCGACTTCAAGCCAGGTCCAGGTCTGTGCCGGTTAGTGGAGTGGGTTTGCAAGTTAGTTAGCTGGTGGGGTAATTTAGCCCGCGTGCCCAACGGTCCCAAACCTCGAACAACGGGATGCATTAGTTAGCTCCAGCAGGTCACAGACCAGCTTACAGCGTCCTGTAGGTTGGTACGGGGAGCCGACCTACCGGGATCAGGGGAGAGAGCACAGCCTAGGGCCTTGATGAAAAAGATGGTTATCTAGTGAAGTCTGCATCGGTTGCATTGAAGTTGGGAGGGGGCACAATCATAAGGATGCAGGTCTGAACAAGACGATTCAGCACATGCATTGAAACGCACCATCACTGGAAACTGGAACCTTGTGTTGGTTGGTCCCTTGAAAGGTATGAATGCGATTGGGTAATCCGTAAGCAATTGCCACTAAACGAAGGGCTGTTCTCTTGATTTCGCTACCGATCCAAGGGGTCGATCTGCTTGGTACCTGAAGCATTCCATGATTAACATTCAGCCTCACTGCTGCAGAATGAATACTTCTTAGCTTGGACGATGATTGATGATCGACTCCCAAACATTGTGTACCCTGGTATACCTTGAGTGACTGAATAGCCTAGCGTCTCGCTGGCATCAACAAGTGTTTGCTTCCAGTTGGTTTAAACTTTGTCAGTCCCTTCCCGCATCCTGAAGGGTTGCGATGTCACCTTCTCCCTATTTCCCATTCGGCGGTGTCAACGCCACGGAGCAAACCTGATGAATTGGTTTGGTGTGTTCGTGATGGGAACAGCCAGGTCTTCTGTATCAGCATACCTAGGTAGGTTGAAGGGTCAGTGAAACGCTGATGTCACACCGATGACTGACTCAGATCATATTGACAGAGAGTACGGAAATTTGGCTCCAGCGTGCAACGAATCATATTATCCACTGATTTGTGCAGAGCGTTATTATATGGCAACTTGTCTTCGGGCACTAAGAGCAGATTTCATAGTTTGATGATCGATAAATGCAAGGCTCAAGTTGAATGAGTGGGGGTGGATCAAGTGCTTTCTTTACTTTTTTTTTTTTCTTTTTTTTTTTTCCCTTCTTCTTTCCCTCTTTCCAGGGCGTTCGATTATCAACTCGTTTCAATCTTCGTCTCATTGTCGAATTATCCGATCGATTATCTCCATTCATCCGTTCATGTCTTTGAACAAGATCTGTGCACGGTAACGGGAAGAGCCACCACCGCCCGGGGCAGGATGAGCTAGCTTAATTGAACCTTCTGCTGCTTTCCGTCACGACTTCATCTTAAGTATTTAATTATGCAACCTTGATAGCATAGGCGGACAGCATGGATCATCCATGTTTTCATGTTCTTGGAATCTTCCAAGGAAAAAGATAAGAAACATGACGTGGTCCCTCCCGTCCGCTTCCAGGGACCGAGTCTACCTAAGCAGCTAAGTTAGCAGGTCCTCCGTCGCCACTGCGCAATTTCACATTTTCAAGACAACCTGATTGACAAACTCTCAACTGTGATATCCGTACGCGAACCTTACATTTCAATCAAGGCGAACTTCTTATGTAACATATCTTCGCCTCGCTGACCCTGCAGCCCACAATTTCCCGCCTCATGCTTCATGTTTGACGTCGGTTGGTGTTGGTAGCAGGTTACGATCTGAGCACGCCGATCAACAATATGATCATATCCTAGTCCATCAGCAACCTCTTGGTGAGATATGACATTATCATTGGCTCAAATGGTTCGAGACTTTCGGTGCGAACCCCGACACGCCTAGACAGCATAGCCAAACATCACAAGTAACATGAGGCGAGCCTTCCAGGTCCTTGGCAGTTGGGTCTCAATCAGCTCAAATCTGGGGTGAGAGGTTTCTCTCCACCAAGCTGTGACAGCTAGTAAGACCAACCGTCGGGTACCTACATATCATAGGAGCCCTCTCATTTCGTGCAGCCTGGTCAGCCCTAGTAAGGATCTTTTAGGTCTCCAGACCCCACGCGACGCCAAGGCTCGGCTTCTGAGCTGAGTCGTCAACAGCTACCAGGGCTCCAGGAGCGTTTCTATTCCCTGCGGCCGTTGCAACCACCGACCTGACTGTGAGACCATGCAGCTCCAAACCTAATTTTCTTTTTCCCCGTCGAAACATGATATGTCGTCCCAAGTCTCAAGAACCACCAGCAAGGGTACTCGGGAATGATGGGACGAAAAGTTTGCTTGCCAAGATACCGAGATATGTTCCGCCTCTCCGAGCATGCCCAGCAAAACTTTCTCACACCCAATACAGCCGTGTAGTAACTATGGGATGATACATCCAGACATTGGCCCTCTATCAGGTGGACCAGGTTATTAGACATGTCATTCATAGACCAGGCCATGCCATAAGAGGTGGCAGAAGCGACGCTTGTTGTCTCACAGACTTGGATGACATTGACCTGCGCTGTACGGATAGCTTCTTCAGTCTTTCAAGCAACCCGAGGCCGCAAGGGTCGTATAATGACCGACTGATATATCTGCATCAACCGCAAGGGGCTCCATGCATATGCGCTAACGCTGCGCAAATACCCGCGCTGGTCTGACCAGGGACGTGGTGTTTTCTCTGGTTGGTTTGATAACATGTCGATGTAATCGACAACCAGTTACCACCCAGACATTTTCAGAGCCAGTTCATGATTTATTAGCCTTAGGAAAGAATGTCCTTTCAGGGAAGTCGATTTGCGCGACCGACGACATGACGATCTTGAATTTGGGCGTATGCAAAATGCTACTATGAACGAAACATTTGTGCCGGCCCCCGGCTTTTGCAGAGACTCATGTTACACAACGCACCAACCAACTGTAACATGTGGCAATTTTCGTCGTCCAGCTGGTGTGACTGTATCGAGATCTCAATATCGAGTTTCCACGCCATGTGCAAGTCGCTAAGCTAGCTTTTGATCTGGAGATTCGCATGGGACTATTGACTCTGTGCAGCAGATTCATAACAGTATCACCAGTGTCGTGTAGTCACTTAGTTAGCGTCGCTAGCATCAACGGCGATAGTTCCGTGGAAGCCCTTGTCACCGCGTGTCAGAACTGGATACAGCTCGGCTTTTGCTGGAAACGTTTTTCTTCTCATTGGCCAACGCGCCACGGTCCTTGAGACGGAGCTGCCGTGATCCGCAAGCTATCCACGCGTTCTGTGTTAGGAGCTTATTGTCCTCTTACACGGAGCCTCCGCCCTTGTGACAGGGATTGCGTGTTGAGCTTGAGATCATTGAAGATTCTGGTCTGATGTAACAATCCCCAGGAGCCAGACCTTGCTCATCAAACAAATTTGAAAGCGCTTTTGATGTGAACAGTACTACGTAGTACATTCTACAATCAACCTAGCGTGCCGTCAAGCCACCGTCTGTTCTCTATCCGTCTTTCTCTTGACCGAATTGGGTCGGAGCCTCAATGTCAAAGCGTCGTCCAAGAGTTTCACCATGTGTATTAGTGGTTCCGGCTGCATGCCATATAAGTCTTTCTAACCTTTTCAGTGTTTGTAACCGAGCCATCAAAGCTGGCATCGTCCTGTTTTGAAGCTGCGTCGGCTGACAGATATTGGATTCCGGTGAGGAATACCTTGTCTCGGCTCAAAACTGACTCAGAGTGTCCAGGTTCGGTGGCTATGCCATGGCAGTACACTTTGTGCATGTCTCGGGCATTGAAAGCTCCGTAATGTTGGCATAATGCATGAATCGCATAATTAGAGCAATTATTGTCTTTGCAACATTACTTTGTTGTTTTGTTATCCCTTTACAATCAAACTAATGTAGTCTGATATAACGCTTGGGCTACTAACTATTCATTGCGCTGGCCCATCCAGCAATGACCATCAATGGATGACATTGTACTAGACCCTAATGCACATCATTTTTGCGAGCATAGCGAAGTCAATTCATGCCGGCACTGGAGTGGAAGTGGTCGGGTGTAGGGTAACCATCTTGTAAGACATGCTCAAGGATGATTGTTATTTAATTGTTGGGTTTAATGAACCTAGTTGTTTTATATATCAACATGTAGGTGGAATGAATTACACAGGACAGTGTTCTTTCCAACACTATGATTGTGTTGGTTCCTCCTAGCTGAGCGGTATAATTGACCGGAGAAAAGAGTTTGCCGTTTTGGCTTATGCATTGAGAAAACATCACCACATGTTCCCGTTAGCAGCAAAGGTGTACTGAATATACATAGTATCAATATGGAAGAAGACGGGCAATATGTCAATAACAGCAATCAAGTTAACACCCATAACACATCGAGGGTCGGGTCAGTGCATCCGTTCGAAAGGGTAATATATAAGAGCCACAACCTGGCCGATTAGAAACGAGGATATCTGGATATGCCAATAACAGCAAACTGTGAGTTAAAACAACAACAACCAGGACTCCTTATCTAATCAGCTGTGACAGGAGATTATTTTCCTTGAGAGTCAGTCATGGTACAGAGTAGTATTTTACTTCTTACCAAGCTTGGTAGGTGTCTTCATGATATTACAGGCCCCACACTTTGGCCACATCTTAGCCACAATTGGAGCGCCACCAAAATATCGTAGCGTGATCATTGGCTGTAAATTTGCACGCGCTTCTTGGTTGCCACTCCTCCATGCGATCCATCTCGATTTCCCTGCAACAAGAGCTCCCCAAGCTCAACCCCCTCTCCATGGCCATATTCGACCCATCGTAATCTCTTCGGTCAGAACTTGAGCACCACAACAACCTTCACAAGCTGGTTCTTGCTGCCGTCGCAACCTTTTCGTTCTTATCTCTCATAACAACTCGACGTGACGCTGAGGGGCGCTCTTATTTCCAACTCCACCTGGGTGCCAGCCCAGATACAGGCGTTAGGATGACCGAGTCATCACCCCGAGCGGTTCGTTTTTCAGGCACCGAAGATGATGGCCGCCCCGATAAAGCCAGGAGTCATCGACTCGACACTTCGATCGAATCTAATGGCGACCCTCATGTAATAGAACGCCAGGATGAGCTGGGCAACTTATCTCGATACGAGACATCGGGCCACACAGGGTCACTGACTTCGTTACTTCCTGGGACGGTCATTAACGGTGCCCCCAAGTCACAAAGAGGCGCCGCTGGTGATGATGGAGTAGCCTATACGCCCAACGGCTCCTGGCCACAACGACCACTGGGACCCGCGCGGACACCATCGAATACGTACAATCCTGCCACGTCCAGGAAACCAGTTCATCCACCAGCGACACCATCTTTCACCGAATCTATCCGATCGTCGTCTAAAACGCGCCCACGGCAGAGTGAGAGCAGGTTTCGTGCGCAGGAGCGAGCATATGTACAGAAACTTCGACAAGACTATAGCGGAGGATATTTCACATCATACTCGAATTTAAATGGAAACGACTCGGACTCAGAAGGGGAGACCCCTTCATCAGAAGGCCCATATGACGATCGCTTCGACCAGGAGACTATTATGTTCTACGGCAACGACACCCTTCAACCGACAGACGAGGATTTGAAAGACCCAGAAAACCGTGAGAGGCTTGAATGGCACGGCATGCTTGAGGCTGTCCTCACCGGAGATGTCGTGCGGCAAGAGAAGAAACGATTGATTGGATCCGCGGACCAGCAGGCTGGTAAGAGCGCCCACAAGACCGAGTTATGGTTAGGTATTCGTTCCAAAGTTTGTGGAAGACACATTCCTGTCCAACGACGCATGTTAGAGGAATCTCGATCTACTCTAGACCGTACCCTTGACGAGATTATTAACTTCCAAGTAAAGGGTGAGAGTGAGGCTGGAAAACCCCCATACGAACAAGTCAAGGATATGGTGGCCAAGATTGAGATGTGTGAGAACCTATATCCTTCTTGGGCTTCACTCGCAGCAGAACATAAAGCAGCAGACTCTGCCACGTTCAAGGAAGCGCACGACGCCATTATCTCGTGGTACAACACCAACGAGATGATTAACACAGAATTGAATATCTTGAAGAAGTGGGTCGGAAATGAGGAGCTCGACTTTACACGGACTAAACAACGATCACCTGCTGTCAACGGCATCAGCAACGACGAAACATCATTCCTCGACCGACTAATGAAAGAAGACGGCCTACAATCCCTTTACAACGATGACAATGGCAACCTAGAAAAGGGAATGCTTGCACCTATATCCACCGTTATTAGCAAGGCGAAGGACACTCTTATTAGGAATTCCGAGCCGTTCCGCAAACGCCACCTACCGCCTTATCTCGAAGAGCTTCTCACGCTCATCAGCTTCCCATCGCGTCTAATCGAAGAGATCACCCGTACACGAATGGCTTATGCTAGGAGAGTTAAGGAATCTGCCCAGCAAAACCCTCTCATGCAAGATCAGATGATCTCCCAATTTCAACTTCTGCTCAAGTTTGCCATACGAATCAAAATTGAGTGCACTTCCATTGCGAACCCGGAACCGGGCTGGGATCTGCCACCTTGCATTGACGAATCATTCGACCAAGTTGTACTGGAAGCATTGAAGTATTACTTCAAGATGCTAAACTGGAAGCTGAGCGGGAACAAGAATACATTTAAAGAAGCAGAACTCCTGTTTCAAGAATGGGATTTCGCGAACGAAATCGGCAGCCACCTGCAGCGTGGCCACATTGAAGTTGCGGAGCAATTCAGTTCACTCACGTTCAAGGCATTGAACAGACTTAGCCAGACTTTTGAGAAAGAGTTGCAAGCAAAACCCAAGGAAACCGCATCAGAAATGAGCAAGCGCTACAAGGCCTGTCTTGATTCCGTCCGGGTTCGTCAGCGGATGCTTCAGCGATTTACTCGAATGCTGAACGACAACTATGAGCATGCGTCCGATTACAGCATTTCCTTCCCACCCGAGACGATGCAAAAGTTCTACGATCAACTAGTTGCTTCAGGACACTTCCAGGTCGACACTCGTCTTCTCGAACAAGATAATACTTATGTTATTGCATCGCCTGAGCTACGTGAGAGACTCGAAGACATCCCGGTTATGATGGCCATCACGTCCAAGGACCAGTTCCCCGATGAGCTTGGCGAGCAGTACCTCCTTGTTCTTCGGCCAGAGGATCCAATCAACTGGTTTGGCGAAGTAATCGAAGTGCCTCTACGCGACCTAAGCATCGACCTGAAGCGAGGCCACATCCGACTCTGCGCTTCTAGCCCCCAGACGCTACACAACGCGCGGAGGGCATTCCTTGACGCTGTCGATATGCATGTTGATCTTGTGCAGGAATCGAGGTCCAATATCCATAAAGTCAACTCAAGATTGACAGAAACGAGGCGGGTGGCATATAAACTTTCCAACACCTTCATGGACAGTGTGGAGATCATTAGAAAGCAGGCTCGAGGAAAGGACTGCCAGGAACTTATCCAAACGTGTTTCGTGTTTGCCACGGAGTTCGGTCAACGTTCATTGCTTTATATGGATAGCAACAGACGACAGATGAACAACCTCAAGTTAACAAAGCTTGCCCTCGACTGGGTTAGCTTCATCTGTGATGACTGCGTTGCATCTGACCGAAAGACTTTCCGATGGGCTGTACTCGCGCTCGAGCTGGCCATGGGCATGACGCGAGGACGGCACATTCTAGCGCTCGGCGAAGATGAATATGCTAAGCTTCGTTCCAAGGTCGCTGGATGCATGTCTCTTCTCATCTCTCATTTCGATATTATGGGAGCTAGGTCAAACCTGGCAGCCCAGGCCGAAAAAGAACGAATCGAAGCGTTGGTTGGGCAGTTCCGAAAGCTTGACAAGAACCGAATGCTGAACGATGAGGAGGCGTCTCGATGCATTACCGAACAGCGCATGGAGGAGCTCGAAAGGGTGGACGAGTATCGACGTGAAAAGGTTGCTGAGAGACAGGGAGTTGGAAGAGTATTGGAAGGTAATAACGAAGTCGACCGATCGCTAGCATACCTTTCGTCGTCAGCAACCAACGTTACAATGCGCTGGCAGCAAGGCCAATTTGTGGGAGGTGGCACGTTTGGCAATGTCTACGCAGCGATGAACCTGGACACCGGTCATCTGATGGCTGTCAAGGAAATCCGACTACAGGATCCAAAACTTATTCCACAGATTGCCGAACAAATTAGAGAGGAGATGGGCGTACTGGAAGTGTTGGATCACCCCAATGTGGTCTCATATTATGGCATCGAAGTGCACCGAGATCGAGTGTACATTTTCATGGAGTTTTGTTCCGGAGGGTCCCTGGCCAGTCTCTTGGAACACGGTCGAATCGAAGACGAGCAGGTCATCATGGTTTATGCGCTCCAACTGCTCGAGGGCCTTGTCTATTTGCATGAGAGCGGCATTGCCCACCGAGACATCAAGCCCGAAAGTAAGTGTTATCTCCTATCCCAGTGATCACTGAATCTAACCACGTCATAGACATTCTTCTCGATCATAACGGAATCATCAAATATGTGGACTTTGGCGCCGCCAAGGTGATTGCTCGACAGGGCCGCACACTTGCTGGTGAGAAACAACCAACGATGCCAAACCGATCCATGACAGGAACCCCCATGTATATGTCACCCGAAGTGATCAAGGGTGAGAACCCTGGTAAGCCTGGCTCTGTTGATATCTGGTCTCTGGGCTGTGTCATTTTGGAGATGGCTACCGGAAGAAGACCGTGGGCGCAACTCGACAATGAGTGGGCGATCATGTACAACATTGCGCAAGGAAATCCGCCCCAGCTTCCACCTTCGGATCAGCTCAGCCCTCAAGGAATCGACTTCTTGAAGAGGTGTTTTACAAGAGACCCTCGAAACCGGTCGTCAGCAGTTGAGTTGTTGCAGCATGAATGGATCACATCGATCCGAAGTCAGGTCGTGGAACCAGCGACGCCAAGTGACACAAGCAGCTCGGCACAATCGACACCAACAGTTGGCTCAACATCAAGTAGGCTTGGAGGATCTGATGGATTTTACTAGACGCCGGAATCCAACTGATACTTGAAAAGCACGACCTGCAAGAAAACGCAGGCTGGGGAGAGCGGGTTACAAGTTGACAAGAGGAGGCTCATGGAAATGATTTTGTTCGGTTCGTTCAAGCACCGGTCTACAAAGCTCGATGGGCAATATGCATGAGCGATGAGTTCGGAGTTTTGTGCTCTGCCGTATGTACGTATTTGTAATGAGAATGGATGGCTACAATATGAGGGGGAAAAGGTGTATAATGGTCACGACAATAACATTTAGACCATGAACATGAGCAGATGCGCGATAGCATCTAATAATACATATTGAAACTTCATAATTCCAACCTGATAAGATCCGATGATAGACGAGTTTGGGACCTTAGGAGGCAGCCGAAGGATCGTCATCTCGGCGCTCAGCCCCGCATCACGGAAGCGCCCGATGCGATGTCCACGATAAAGGGCCCGCCCGTGTTACGGGGCGGGGACACGGGATAAGATATAAGCATCACTCACCCTCTTCCTCAGACTCTTTCTCCTCTTCTTCTTTCCCTTCCCTTCCCCCTTTTCTTCTGTCTTTTCGGACTACATCAAATGGAAACCCCAGAGACTATCTCAAAAGGCGACACCGCCAAGACGGCTGAGGTATGCGCTGCACATGGCATTACGCCGAAAGAGTTCTCGGAGCTCCGTGAGCGCGCAACAGCAGCCAAGGCCACAGCTTATTGCCCGTACAGCCAGTTTCGCGTGGGAGCGACAGTTCTCTCAAGCGAGGGTGAGCTTACGAGTGGCGCAAACGTGGAGAACGCGGCGTACCCCGTCGGAACGTGTGCAGAGCGTGTGGCCCTCGGTACTGCTGTGACGAGCGGTCATCGCGGGTTCCGGGCCATCGCTGTCGCGACGGATATTGCGCCACCGGCTAGTCCCTGTGGGATGTGTAGACAGTTGTGAGTTTGCTACTGGGGATGTCTTTGTGGGTGAGAAAGATGAAGAAGATGGATTTGACTAACGAGGTGAGTTGTGTGTTTTTGGGCATGTAGTATTCGCGAGTTTTGCACGCTGGATACACCTATTATTATGTTTGATAAGAATGAAGATTTCGTGATTGCGAAGCTGCGACAGGTTAGTTTTGCTTCTCTCTGCCTTTGAAATGGATTGGTATTAACTGTGTGCAGCTTTTGCCAATGTCTTTTGGGCCTGACCAACTCCCACCTCCCGGAGCACCAGGCGCTAGATAGGGAGAATACTGAAATTGAGGTATATGGATATCTTGGATAACGTTGGATATGGTTGCATCGGATGACCCTTGTAAGTGCATCGGGAACTACAGATACTGCATCTTCTCTTGGCCTGCATCTACATGTGTATCAGTGGTTGGATAGACTGAGCTGCACTGATAGCGTTCCTCGAATCACATATATCCGGTTGATATATTGGGTAATTTGGATGCGAGGGACAAGGTCATAAGAGTTCTGAAGTGGGTGCGGAGATATGAACATGACTGATTCCAAGACACGACGAACCAATAGTCACCCCAAATGAGACGTTGAATAACGATTTGACATGCATGTCATAATTTGTCTGGCATGGAGTTGTGAAAGAGATGATACACATGTGATCCTTTCGACACATGACCTCTCCCCTTGTCACTTACAAGTTGCAGCCATCTTGCATTCCGCTTGTAAGCGGCTGCGTTATAAACTAGCTCTCTTGAAAGCCAAGTCTTGCGCGATATTTCTTAACAGAGACATATTTCGTGACGTCGAGTGACGCATGGTAGTTACGTGTACAGCTGAGGCCTTCCTTTACTACTTTAAATCTATACGAGGAGCCACCTTTCAGCTTGAAAAACAACAAAGAATGAGTAGCCAGAAATACTCTGTTGCTTCAGGTAAGAGCTGACACGAGAAAGTCTGGACCACGACGTCGGAGCATTCTGTTGGCGGGAGCTAAATATGGAACTGTCGTGCAGTAGCGCAAGGTCCCTGAGATTGGATCCAGAAAGCAATAAATCCGGGGTTGAACAGCTGAGTGTTTGCGTGAGAATAGTTGTCTTGTATGAGTCAAATGATAAGTACTGGTGTTGTTGTTATCTGTACATGGTTACTGGCTCAACAATTGGCTTTGAATGCATCTCTTTACTGCACTGACAGAACATTACTTCGCATTGGGCAACTCCCCAGACACGACGTCATGACGACCAGGGCAGACATTCCTCCAGAGATAGCGCCCAAGCTACGATGTGATACCCAATGAGCTGGGCCTATCCTCGTTATAGTCGTCTTTCAGCCCTGAGCCATCACTCCCATCCCTGTGCAAGGGTCTCGCCAGGATCAAGGCGTGAGGGCGCTCTCACCAGTCAGAGCCCAAAGCCCAGGCGTCAAGCGATTAACTTGAACAAGAGCTGGTTGGTTGATGGTCATTGGACTTTGACTGACTCGGTGCCTGTGAGGTCGGTCGAGTTGAGTGGCTATTGGCTTTCCGACTCAGGGCAACCATTCACAGCCGAATAGCGTGTCGAGCAGCGCTAAGCGCAAGGAAATGCAATGCTCGTTACTCGAGTGAGTGAACGCATGGCGAGGAATGGGATTGGCCAACTTTATCTAAGCCTCCCAGGTACAGACGGTGCAGCAAAATGCTAGACAGTACCGTATCATGCATGCTCCACGCCATGTTCATGCTTCTGTCATTGATGAGCCATTTGAGGGTTTTTATTATTCCCTCGACTCCCGTTGGTCCCAGTTATTATGTACAAAAGGCCTCCGGCTTCTCATCCGCAAAGCCCAGCCTGGGGCCCGGGCCTTCGGTGTCCCCCGTAAAGGATCCACGAAGCATGAGGCCCCGGCTCCTGAAACCCGGGCGTCGGGCACCTCAGTGAATAGTTCCAGGAAAGGCGCCCATATTGGAAGAGCCTACGGTGAGTGGCTGACTGTTGTAGAGGAACGTTTGAGCGGTTGAACGGCCTACCGGATTAGGAAACCCAGCATTGAAAGTAGCAGAGTACCTCATCTTATTCGAGATCTAATGCTGGTGTCACGTTCTGGAAGGGCGGTGTCAAGCGTCGAGGACCGCTAGTTTGGGCCGATCTTTGGATCGTCTCATTGCGATGCTCCATCTAGACTGGGGGAGTTGTCGTCTACCAAGAAAGACACCCAAGGCATTTCAAGCGACAAGCTCGGATAGGTTCCACGGGTCCGAATGGTCGCTGAGGCTTATTAAGAAGGATTGGTTGCGTTGCCATTTGCATGAGCGAGCATGTTGTTGATGTGGAAACGGAATGTGTTGTGACTGAAGGGAGCAAATAACTAGTCAAGGTTGACGATCGAGCAATGCGCATACCCCGCGTCGCATTACATTGCATGACATTGAATGTGATGGTCTCGGACCATTCCGTTTAATGATATCTGTTGTTATTGCGTTCTTCCTTGGGAGGGAACATGGCAGTGTCAGGTATGTCAATGGGAAGCGGTGGCGTTGGCGGATGTTGTTTTGTTTTAGATTTAGAGACCCTGGTACATAAACACGGACTAGAGATGACTACCGAGTCGTTAACCTTCCAAAGTGTAGTACCTTGACAGTTAAACTTTGTCTAAACTACAGCTATATCATAATAGAGAAAATACTTTTTCCTCTCTCGTATTATAAACAAAACCAATACTCTTCTGCTTTATCTAGTCTTCTATTTCACCTGAAGTTCGTTATTGTCACTTTCTTGACCGTCAGATACCCTGAACTCTTCGCCCAGGTTCGATTACCCGCTAAGAGCCCCTAGTGGATTCGTCGCACGTTCCTCCCCAGCACAGCAGCCCAGGTACCCCCCCATTAGCGGAGGTACCCTACCGGGCCATCACCACTGGTGCCCTGACCGTCACATTCAATTCCCGTCGGCACCACGCGCCCAGTGTCACTTGGGCTCACTCTCCCTTTACAGCCGCTGGTCTCGTTTCTTTTTAGGTACTCGCCGCTCAAATCACTTTTCAACTTCTCTTTCAAACGCCTACTTATTTCCTCATCTTTAACCTCTTCTCCTTTCTCCCTCTGCGACGAGGGTTCTTTTTCTCTTCTTTCACGTCTTGTCTCCTTCCGTTCAACCACTGCGACACCGCCTCGGAGCGACCTTCTCCTCTCAACCTGACCCCAACTCTGGCTACCTACACCACACTTCGAGCTACAGCTACAAAGTATAGCCTCTCCATCTCCACCTCCAACAAACGCCGTCTATATCACCTCGGATCTATCTACCTCAAATCTTGATCCACCCCCGCCTTTCTGCCGCGCTGAATCAATCCCGCACTCTTGCCAGCTTGTGATTGCTTCACGCCCTTTTGCTGCGCCGCTTGTCAACTTGTCGAGAGACCATAGCACCGAACTGCAGCCGCCGGCAAAGCTTCGTAGGACCGCCGCTGACGATCATTACTACCTCGACGAATAAACCCCCAAAACCACGCCATTGCTCTTCGGCCAAGACTCATTCAAGTTTCGCCCACCACATGCCACCGTTTGTGTCTTGACGAAACCGGTTGGCTCCAACTCCCATCCGTGCCGTGCCGTACCGTATCACATTGTATCGTATCCTGCCTCCACACCTCGATTACCAATCTTGAAATGGAGCCAGTTCCTGAGACAGAGCGCATGGAGGAGTTCCGTCCTACTCCTACACCTGCCCCCGTATCTACTTCTGCATCTATGTCTGCGTCACCCGCTTCCTCTCCAGTTGTTCCATCGCTGCGACTTCAGAACCCCAACGCCCTTTCTAACCTCAGCATCGACCTGCCTCGAAAGCCGCCAAACCTGAGACGAAGCACCGACCCTAGTCCGACTTCGCCAGCTTCACCATCTTGGTCTGCGTCGCCCTTCATCCCGTACCGACCACGCACCACTTCTCCCCTATCGGGTGCTCATTCTAGGTCTCATTCGACAACGAGTCTCGCGCCCCCAATGTCTCGTACTCAATCCATGCCAGGCGTCAATGGATCAGGTCATATCCTGTTTTCACCCCAGCATCGTCCAGGAAGTCCGTCTGGGTCACCTAGCAGAGTCCGAATCCCACGAAAGCCTGCCGATGAAGCTTTCCCGCCCATCTCCCCCATTCGAACTTCAGTTCTTGAACCTGAGCAAATGCATGAGCGGCGAAGCACCTCTCCCATCATGGGATTTTCCACAAGCACCCCCGCTCGACTTCGACGACCATCTTCCCCTCTCCGAACCTTCACATCTTCGAGCACGGGCTCCCTAGGAACCTTTCCATCGACGCCATCTTCTTCAATTTCGTCTTCTTCATACCGAAGTTACGATGCTCTTTCAGGAAGCTACGGCACAACCTATTCCTCGGTCCCCTCCACGCCAACATCGACTAGGTCTCGAAGTCCCAGTATCTCCAGCTTGGAAACGATTCCCGACACGCCTGATGCCGAAGAAGCGGCGCTGGAAGCTGAAAGAATTGCCCAGCTCAAGGCCGATGCAGATGCTGCAGAGGGGAATGACTCATCTGATCTGAAAGGAAAGGATGGCCAGACACGAGGACGCACAATGGGTTTCGGCTCTAGAGATAAGCGAAAGCGTTGGAGTGTGTGCGGTGCTGAGCGAAGAGGAGATCTCGATCTTGAGACAATTTGGGAGGACTGATTGGCGGACGTTGAGACAGAACCAGGTGAATGACTTGAGATATAATATCTCACGATGGGCTATGGCGTATGACGGACCTAGCTCAAGCTAGCCTTGGACGATACTCGATTCTACATGATTGCATCACGGGCGGCAGGTTATTGATGATTTTTGAGGCATAAGCATATGGTTTTTGTTGTTGGTTTCTTGTTAGCTTTTTTACAAAGGGCACGACGGCGATTGCGTGGCCCTTTTGATACCCATTCCTGCATGTATGGATTGCCCAACAGGAAGAGACACGCAGACACACACACATACACAATGATTGACACACTATACCCGCAGACCACGCCAGTTGAGTTGGCTGTGAGGGCAGACTTGTATCTTACCATGAGGCGAATCGCGTACACTCTTTGTTATCTTGATCGCACTCACTTTCTAACTTATGACTGGTTATTGGCGCACAATGTTGTGCCACTTTTGAAGAGTCAAATGCGCGAGATGAATCAATCGCCCTTTACTGAACCAATGACATATGAACAATAGATTATTTCTCTTAGTTTGAATCCCACTTTCGCCTTGAGTGCGTCTCATATCGACTTCTTAGACAATAAGCTTGTCGCTGTTGAGTTCTAGGGACTTGATCGGCAATGTAATATTCATAAATGTCTTTGATCCCTAGCCTTATCGACAAATTAATTGCTTCTCCCGCCCTTTGATCCTATTGCACTATCAAAGATCAAGTCTGTTGGTTGGCGCTACTCCCTTGAATCGATAGAGCATCCCCACTTCATTAAGAAACCGCCCTGCTGTATGCTTCAACATCCCTCTTTCAATATAGCACCCTTTTTTGAAATCAATTCTTTCAATATTCATCTTCAATATTTCTCCCCTTTGACGGTCCCTCAACTCCTTCAAAAAAACCCTTGACAAGATGAAGTCGTACTTAAGGACGATGAGATGCGTCCCAGAAATGAATATCTCACCACCAGACTCAGCATCCTCTTCACTCTCACAAACAACCTCACATTCTCTTGGCTTCTCTTCTTCTTGTCTCCAATATTCATCGAGTCTCCGTCTAAAAGATGCTTCTGCCTGTGATCGTTGGCGCCGTTGGCCTTCTTGGCACGGTGGTTGAAGCTGCTCCTCGTGGCTCTTGGTTCAGTAACGTAAGAGCTTACATCACTTACACTGACAAGCATATCCTAACTATTTATAGCCTCAGCAACAACGCCGAGTTGCTCGATCTGCCAACAAAGATGCCTATGCACCTCCCAGCTATACGCCTGTGAACAGCTATGTCCCTCCCAAGAACTCGACCACATCGACAATCCACTCGACCACTCTTGAGCCGAGCACCCAATGTCCTACTGGCTACGTCTTCGTTTCCACCAAGACTGTCGACGTTACTGTTACCGTCACTGCTTCTTCCAATGGCTCTTACTACACCACCGAGCTCTGCCATGATTGCACCAAGATCCTGACTATCAGTAACACTATCTACGTGCCTCCCAGCAAGTATGCCTCAACTCTGCCATATGGCGAGCAGAACACTGGTTCTCCCTACCCTGCCAACTCGACCTACGCGGCGCCTTCCCAGACCAAGACCGGTGATGAATATCCTTACATGAACTCTACTATCGGATATTCGTTCTCTACGCCGCACGCTGGCTACCAAACTCCTGGACAGAGTGCAGTCTACAGCACTGCTGACGGTTATGTCTCTCCTCCTGTTTATACCAAGCCAGCTTACACCAAGCCTGTGTACTCGGATCTTGTCCACGGTAACTCTACTGGCACGCCTTCTGGTTACGTCCCGCCTGTGTACACTAAGCCTGTATACTCTTCTGTTGCTTCTGGTAACGGAACAGTTCCCGTGTACACAGAGCCTGTCCAATCTCCTCCCGTTTACTCTGTACCTGCTAGTTACAAATCAAGCGTTCCGGTCGTGGATCCTACTTACACCAAGCCTGTGGAAACACCTACCTACTCGGCCCATGTTTACACGAAGCCTGTCATTCCCGGTAACTCTTCAGTTGTTGACCCCCCTGTGTACACTAAGCCTGTTGATACTCCCATTTACTCGGCTCCTGTCTACACCAAGCCTGTCCTGCCTGGTAACTCCTCTACTATCGATATCCCTTCATACACCAAGCCCATCGATAGTCCAATTTACACACCTCCGGTTTACACCAAGCCCGTTGAGACACCAAGCCACTCAGTCCCCGTCTATACCAAGCCGGTCTACTCTGAGCCTACCATCCCTGGAAACTCATCCACTGGTGATCCTCCTGCCTACACGAAGCCTGTCGAGACTCCCACCTACACACCTCCTGTCTACACCAAGCCCGCATACTCGGCCCCTGGAAACTCTTCAACCGTTGACCCTATTATCCCGACTCCCACGAACACTGTCTCTAGTGATACTGTGCCTTCGGCCTCAACCAGCTCTGATGACAGCCCCGTCTACACGCCACCTGTCTACACGCCTCCTGTCGTCAGCAGCGAGTCTTCTGAGTACTCTACGATCTCTGTCCTAACAAACACTACTATTCCACCCGTGATTTCCACAACATATCAGGATCCTCCCGCTGTATCAACCACTGATAGCACGATCATCACCTCGGAAACTGAGACATCTTCTGCTGAGACGACTACCTCACCACCCACAAGTTCGAAGACCCTCCCTTCAACTTCCGGGGAAGTCACCAGCACCATTCAGACAACTGAGAGCACGGAAACCACAATGCACGAGGCTGAAACAGAGACTCCTACCACCAGTGCCGCCACAACACCCTTCCAGCCTTATCCCACTCCGGACGGATCCAATTACGAGGAACCGCGACAAAGTAGACAAGCTGCGGCCATCAATATCGACCTCGGAAACGGACTCGGACTCGGTGCTTGAGTAACTGACGACATCGCTTCGACGACATCGCTTCAACGACATAGCTCCTTTGTACAGACGGCATTTTTGGATTTGGAGTTGGTGGATTTTGTTAATACCTAATTGGGGGGTTGGGAGAGTGTGATATAGATGTATTCATGGAATGGTAGGATATGGGAAAGTAGTTACTACTGCTAATCTAGAGGAGGGAGTATGATGGATGATTATATTTTTATGTATTTCACTTCTATTTTAATCAACTTAAAAGCAACAGATGTTCCGAAACCATTTGATGCATTTCAATTATAGCCTTAATCCTGTGATAATGGTTCTTGTCATGGTTTATTTGACATCTCTTTTACTGCTTCTTTTATTGCTTGTGTGGTAGAAAACGGAAATATTTCACGCGAAAGCTGCAAGTTTCAATTTCTCAATCTGTTATTTGTGACTGTCCGCGATGATCTGAGCTAATAGCCAGAGCTAATTGGGATGTTGCAAAGTTCTCCGAATCCAGTACCAAAATGGGTGAACAACATGAAAAGGCGAATATCATCTGCGCCGAAACTCATTGCGGCCTCCCTTTTTAATCGCTAGTGGTTTCCCCCGTGTTGCCCATGAAACTGTGAAAGCCATGAGCCTCTTCAACCTTGCCCTGAATAGCTGGCGATGCCAAATCAATTGCAGACGATTGAAGCCTTGACCAGCACCATTTCGGTTTCATAATTCTGTCCATCAGCATTGCCAACCTTCAAGATGATGGGAGAAATAAAGAATTGAACCCGACTTTTGGGGGTCAATATGTGCTCAAAGAAATCTGAGTCCATGGCATCTTTGTTGTATCGTTGAAAGGGCATTTCGTTCTGAGAACCGTCCCTTCAATCGATGTAGAAGATAGCTTTGGGACACATCATTATTTTGTCAATGTCGATGGCAGATTCAATAATTCTTCTCAGTTGATCGTGAGCCTTCACATGAGTTCGGTCTGATGTACAGGGAGAAGTCGAATGAAACGGGCGCAAAAGGTCCATTTCAGCGTTTAAGAGGTGTGTGATAAACTTATCATGGTCCCCGCAGAGTTCATTCATAATTAACGACCTGAGCGAGCCATCGCGCAACCTGAGTGATAGAGGGACTGTTGTTATTCGGAAGAGACGTGTCTCCACCAACGCGAGCTACTGAATCGTCAGAAAACACCCCTGATATAACGAACCCATGAAGATTGCTTACCGAGAATATGATCCCTGGTACTTTTGAAGTGTCTCAAATGAGCACCGCCCCAGGCTGACTTACTAGCACTGAAGGCTCGATCATAAACCACAGACCATAGATAGCCTTGTATGAGAGGTTCGAGATACCCTGGATCTCTGAGAAATGCACGATAGTCAGAATGAATAGCTCTCAGCCGCTTCTCCACCTTGTCACTGAGCTGCTTAAGGTCGGGGACATGTGCTAATAAGTGAGCGAGGCAGCGAATGTTGTAGGCAAGCTGGTTCCATTTGCTCTGAATTGTATCATCAGATGTCTTGCAAGAGTTTGCTAGAGTTCCACCTGCCATCAATTGCCGCTGCTGGTTTCTTTCATGGAGAAAATCTTCAAGCCTGGCATTTGCTTTTGAAGTTCCTCATTTTGCTTTCTGTGCTTTTGTACCAACTTGCTGTAGCTATCGGTGAGATGGGCATTTCGTTGCTCCATATCCCTCAAGTGAGCTTCTAGCATAGCAACCTCGTTAGAATTTGAGCTTTGAACTGGTTTAACTGTGAAGTTTCTCAAAGAGGATAAAACCCGAGCGCCGTAGCTCTGGCAAGTTTGAATGTGAGACATAGCTTGTTGTACATTGTCTATGACCTCTGTCATAGAGCAGTCGTTAGAGAGACTGCGTTGGTGGGTGCCGCCAGTTTGGTTGCCATCGTCTGATTGCTTTCTATCTTCTTGTGTTCGAAGTGGGAACTTAGAAGCACCGGTCAAGTCGGGAATAGACTGTGAGTCTTGGTTGAAATAGTAGATATGACCGTCGCTGTCGAAATGAAGTGAATCTTGGCCTTTAGGAGGAGCAGACACATCGTGTTGAGAACCAAGAGTACGCTCTGGTTCTGGATTCTGATTGCCAAGATCCATGTTGAGTTCAAGTAGAGGCCCAAAGAAGTATAGATATCTGATAAGTTAATATAGATATCAAGACAAGAAGAGGAGTAGGAGCGGACTGCTGGCTACTGTAGATGGCTGCGATCGAGTGGTAAGAAAGAAGATGAGATAAACTTTGTCCTCATTAGGAGTTTGATGGTTAGTGCTCAGTTGTGCGCGGTTAAGGAATTAAAGGATAGACAAAGATATCTTATTGCAAGTGCAGAGAGGAATGCTAGAGGAGAAAAGTGGAATAGAGAGAAAGAAGTCAGGAGAGTTAGGGGAGAGACGAGTTTCATATTAAAAATGGTAAAACAAACCGACTTCAGCTGATGCCTATCATCCACGAGAGTCCGCTTGATATACTCTGACTGTGAATCACAGTGGTCAAGTCTTCACACTCTCACTTATAATTTAGGAGCTCATGCATCTCCTGCCCTTTCTGCTTCTTCTTTTTTCAACTCCCCTTCCTTTTATCATCTTTCACTCTCGAGGCAAGTATTCAATTTTAAACACTGAATACTTGGCCACACAGTAGCACAACAGTTCCTCAAGCAAGCATCTACTCGACTAAGCTGAAGGCTGTATAGCCTTTCGAAGATATACAAAGAGTCGCGATGACAGCCAACACACCAGCCGATGACTTGATTATCATCGGCATTGACTTTGGAACAACGTAAGCTCTTTCACCTCTAGTAAAAAGACTCGATCACTGACTAGCAAACTATTTTAGGTTCTCGGCCTTTGCCTGGGCATACTCCGGAGAACCTGAAGAGATCGAAGTTGTCACAAGTTGGAATGCACAACTCAGATCTTGCTCAGACATCGAGAAAGCTCCCACTCAATTGCTCTACGACAGCAAAAACCCCACTTCTTGGGGATATTCTATCCCAACAAACAAAGACGCCCTCAAGTGGTTCAATCTCTTGCTCCTCGATGAAGGTGACATTCCAGACAAGATCTCTGACTCGTCACAGCTGCGCGAAGCCAGAAAGCTCCCGAAGAAAAGCAAGAGGGATGATATTCAGGCAGTAGCATGCTTCCTTCGCAACATCTGGAATCATGGAATCGGCTATTCGTCATAGTGTTGGATTTGAATTGCTTCAAAAATCGAAGTTTCACGTTGTGATCACACTTCCGGCAACTTGGCCTCCTTATGCTCAGCAGCGCATGAAACGAGCCGCTAAGATATCAGGCATTCTAGATCCCAGACCTTGCGGCGCCACAAAGCTTCGTTTTATCTCGGAACCAGAGGCAGCGGCCCTGGCTACCATCAAGGACCTTTCCAAGAGGTCAACTATCAAAGTATAACTCATGATCAAAGCCTCATAGGGAAACAGACTGACAATGTACTAGCCGGGAGAGACGTTTGTCATTTGCGATGCTGGAGGCGGAACAGTAGTAAGCATTCTGTTGCCAGTCTCCTTTACCAACCTCCTAACACCACTACAGGATCTAATTAGCTACATTGTTGATACCACATCTCCATTCAATGTCCAAGAGTGCGTTGAAGGCGATGGTGAGTTTCTCTGATGCGAGACATTACACAAGCGGCTAATGTAGCAGGTGGCCTTTGCGAAGGTGCGTTCCTTGACGAGGGTTTCATCAACCTCATCAAGGAAAAGGCCTCTGAAGCATCATGGAGCAATGTTACCAAAGCCCAAGAGAGGAAATTCCTCAAGGACGAGTGGGAACATGCCATCAAGCCTCATTTCCCAAACGAGGACAGGACTTGGCTGGTTGACCTCCCCAGTAGCTGTAGTGGGATTCAAACCGCAGACTCAAGAGGCGAAAGACTCTTGAGCTAAGCTCGTGAGTGGATTCAGCAGTGTGTACTGTGACATATAATAGCCTCTAATCATCTTTGCAGAGACGACATTCGGTCAGTTTTCACTCCCGTTGTCGATGAGATCAAGGCGCTAGTACGTCGTCAGACCCAGGCCATGCAAGCCAAATATGGTCAGCCAGCAAAGGTAACAAACACAAAGAGCACTGATACAGAGCTTCACAGTGCTGACCCGCATAGTACATCATGCTTGCCGGCGGATTCGGCCGAGCGCTCATCTGTACGACCAGCTACAATCCTCCACGGAAGCCATAGTCTTGCAGTCTCGAGGGAGCAAACCGTGAGTTTTCTATTTCCCCATAGTGTGACAGCGACTTCTAACTTTGAGCCTGCTAGATGGACTGCGATTTACAGAGGAGCTGTCGTGCATGGCATCAACAGCAGCAACCTCTTGCCAAGTCTTGGGGTAACGGTGAACACCAGAGTCTCTCGAAGGAGTTACGGAGTACGGTGCAACGTCTCATTCGATCCGACAGAGCACCACGAGAGCCAGAAACTCTAGTGCGAGACACAGCAGAAATAGCTTGTTATCGCCATGCAGTAGTTCCTGAAAAAGATAAATAGCACGGAATATGACCTCTGGAAGCAAGCTGATCACTCACGTACGGCGACAATACGTCCTCCAAGAACCCAGTCAGTCGAGGATACCATCGGTTCGTTTCTGACACAGTAGGTTCAATCAGTACCACTATCTTCAGCTGCTCAACTTCTCTACCCCCAGAGGTTCCGGGACCAACTGTGGAGGAACTGTGTGAGATTCACTGGAGACGCGATGTCAGCCTTGAGTCCCTTCCAACATGGGCCAACCCCTTGGGCAAGGTTTATCACCGACTTAACTATACAATTAAGATGTCCTGTGACGATGTAACTACAGACTTTGCCGTCTCGTTCGAGGGCAAACCAGTTGGCGAACAGAACATTGAGGTAGCAGACGCTTGCGGAAGGGGTAACCTAGTGTGCTCAGGTGGTGGACCAGTTGAGGTTGAGCGACAGAGGGATAGACAGGAAATTTGCGTTCAGGATGAGAACGATAGTCCGCTGGACATAAGGTTTAGATTCCAGGTAGCATAAAAGGGACTGAGTTTCTTCGAAAATGATGAATAAACGCATGAGAAAAGTAGCGAAGAGTAACCAGTACTGAAGGGGAAAATTCAACTGAACTTTGGGTGCAATAAGTATACCTATATACAATTTAATGACGTATTTGCCATGGGGATGGGTAAGAACTCATAGACTGAATCGTGGGCTTTTTTATATCTCATTGAACCGCATGACGCCTACGCTATTCCTATAGTATTAATCTATGCCCCTTCCATGGTCACGTCTTCTTGTTCCGTGGGCACCTCAGCCTGTGGTTCATTGTCCACCTTGCCAGCGTCACCGTTAACGTTAGTGGTATCTCTGAGATGTCGGTACACCTTGACTGTGTTATCCTGCCCTCCGCTCACCATCGTCTCCCCATGAACGTCCACCCAGAAGCACACGCCCTTGTGGCCTTCCACCCGCTGCAACACAGTCTTTGATACAACGTCCCACATGACGATACTGCCATCCTCACTCGCGGAGGCAATGAAGGGGGCCCCATCCAGGACTCCAAAACAGCCGCCCACGGCAAACTTTTCATTGATGTGGCCTTGATACGTCTTCTTGACGGTACCAGAAACGTAATCCCATAAGCGAATGCAGTTGTCTAGGTTGAAAGCCAAGACGAAACGTCCATTGGGGGTGAAGCAAACGTTGGCAACGGCTGGATTGTCTTCGTGAACGAGGGTACGTAGGCATTGGCCCGTTGATGTGTCCCAAATACGACTGTGTGATTGTTAGCAGGCGAATTGGTTGAAAGACCCAGAAGTTCATACATTAAACCATCTGTCGAGCAACTGACGACCAGCGTTCCGTCTCGACAAAAGTCAATCCCACTGACAGGATCGCTATGCGCAGGCAAACTACGCATCTGCCTGCCCGCTCGTACATCCCATAAGAACACAGCTTCGTCGTAGGAACCGCTTGCAAGGATATTTCCCTTTGGCGAGAATGCCAGACAGTGAATGTAGTTATGATGACCCTTCAACGGCGCCATGTCTTGACCAGCGACCGATTTTCGAGTCGTGGTTTTTGGTCGACCTGTAACGCGATCCCAAAGTCGAATTGCTTTGTCGTCTGAGCCACTTGCGATGGTGTTGCTATCAGGTGTCCAAGCAAGACAGCTCACACCAGCCATGTGCCCAACGAGTGTGTCCATATGTTCGCCTGTTGTTGCATCCCAGACCTTGACGGTAGCATCTGCCGACGCAGATGCGATGAATTTCCCATTGGGTGATATTCGAACCTGGGAGACGGGTTTGGTGTGGCCATGGAGGACGAGACGGGCGCGATAGTTTGGCTTGAAGGGTTCTGGGGGAGGAGTTGGCTCAGCTCCTCGCGCAGAGAGAGAGTCTGTTCGGGAGCGACGAAAGGATAGCTGTGATCGAGAGCGTGAGCGTGAAGAGCGGGGTGAATGTGATCGTGTTGTTAGTCGAGATCGGGAGCGCGAGCGCATGCGGGAATCTGTAGTAGAGAGTGACCGCGACCTTAACCGTGATCTTGATCGTGATGTGCGACGACTTTCGTAATACTTGTTTCCAGCGTTATCTTCACCAGGACTAGGACTAATAGTTCTGCTGCTACGGCGATTCTCTCGTATCGATAGTTGACGAGTTACAGACCCTCCAGGCGAGCGGCCGGTATCGTTGTCTTCGCCGTCGCGTTGGGGCGCGTATGAGGGGGAAGAGTCGCCGCTTGTTTTGCGACGCTTATTCCGGGGCGAACCACCAGGGCGCTCGTTGTCGAAGGCCATTGCAACGTAAAAATGCAGCAGATTCTTTGATGATGCTAGGCCAAGGGTGGGAGGTCGTCTGGACGAGGCTGACTACTTTGGCACTAGAGGGAGACTGAAAGTTGGAAGGTGGGGCACGAGGCTGAGAAGCGTCATCCAATGAATGCATAACCAGATGTTGA
The DNA here is from genome assembly GCA_013184445.1 of Fusarium sp. NRRL 53497. Lineage (NCBI taxonomy): Eukaryota > Fungi > Ascomycota > Sordariomycetes > Hypocreales > Nectriaceae > Fusarium > Fusarium sp. NRRL 53497. Next base: position 5,156 of record JABCJZ010000318.1, on the reverse strand, counting down.
CAGGAGCAGACAAAGACATAAGATTAATGTGCCTAAAAATAGAGGCAATCTTACTAGAGCCGGCGCATAAAATGGAGATGCATGTACATATTACACCACGGAGGTAGCATTGCATATGAAATTGCACCTCCTAAAATTATACGTCGGTGAATTAAAAGTGCAATTAACTGACACGTCGCTATTGGCCAGGCTATAAGCCACTCCTGAAGATCCGGAAGCTACCAGAGTTTGGGGAAACGGGGTAGGAAAACCATTGGTCTGGGGGATTGAAGCAGCGAACTTCCAAGTCTGGTAATACTGAGGTTCTCATCTCCAGGGAACCCAATCACAAAGTGGCATGTTTTCGGCAGTTGATGTCATTGAGGCATTCAAGAGAACTTTGGGGGTTGAATCACCAGTTGAGGCGCCAACAGTGGATGCTTCAGGATCCCCTTTTCTGTAACATGCCAGGTAGACCCTGATTGTACGGATACAACATCCTGCCATTGAGTTTACGACCCCGGAGGTGACATTGACTAAGAAACTATAACCTCGTTGTTAGAAAGAAGCTTTCGGTACTGTCGTTTCTGAGACTTGGGCGAGAAGGCGTCCGGTAGTTCAGCCACGGCGTTGAATCTGCGACATTCCGGCGTATTGTCTTCTGTGCTGTACTAATTGCCAGCTGAACCCCTTTAACATCGAGAGCTGTTGGCTCACAATTTGTGTTTGGAGTCCAGACCAGTTCTGCTACAGCCACCGGTGACTGTATAGGCAAGTTACAGCGCTATGATCTAGCCTTTTACAAGTAAGGTAATTAGAGGCGGTCAAGAAATCTCGATAACCTGCATTGGACAGATCATGGACTCTTGGATAGGGGGATATTGAAGCTGCAGCCACTACTTTCGGTTCAATTCAGGCTATTGATCGCGTGCCGCGCCGTTTGCCGCGAAAGATAATCCGTGGCGTTGCTGAAGTGTCCCCTTTTGCTGTCTCGACTCAGTTCAAAGCGTAGATCCATGGATCTGGTCTTATAATAGTGGGTTGTTTTGCTTGCGGCATGGGATACATTCGATATGATTCATTGACGGGCTGATAAAGCTAGTAATTGAGAAATATCGTGGCTTTTTTGCTTATTCCCAGCATTGTCTTTGTCGGATTTATCCCTTGTGTGTCAGTTTCGTAACCTGACTGTTGATTCATGCCCAGTCATCGAGACATTCCGCGACCGACATGGCTGTTAAGACAGTTGTCTCATAGACTAGACCACATTCCAATGGCGTAGTCAGACCATTCCGTCTATTCCAAGTTTTTTTTATCTGTGAAAACTTCTTCATGTCGAAAACAGCGATCGTACAGAAGCGCTATCGGCATCGCGATCTGAAAAGCCTTAGGCCTTGGCCACCAGTCGGGATAATTTCTGGAAACGTGCCAGCGGAACTTTCCCAGGTCGCTGGTCCAATTTGACAAGAATAGCGCAATGTGGCGTATGTAACCTCCGGTAGTCAAGATAGGGAGCTACTAGGTATTACTGTAAGTGTTAAGCATATTGGAGTCAGATGGAGGCGGCACCGCTATGGTTGTCTTCAGCGCTACCGCTCAGCTGTGGCTGTTTGGAGACGACGCCGTTCTGCCAACGGTTTGATCAACGACGGTTCTGGCGTCTGCATTTAATTGCTTGATTTAATTGCATTTGGTTTCTGCTGTGCATTGAGATGTTGATAGGTGATTCTATAGAGTTGCTGAGAGATCGGTATGCTGTCTTTTGCTCGCTTATTCGTTATTCTCCTTGGACACGCTATTTGAATCTAGACAAACTAGCGAGGCTTTCAGTGTCATTCAGCACACACCTCTCAGAGCACGTCATTCTCTGCCTACTGAACTAGGACTCACCGTCCATTGTCGAGTCAAACCTTCTAGGAGTATCGCAGATTAGATGCGGCGTAGCTACCGGTTCCATTGGTGGATGGAGTCAGCGAGCAGCAGCCAGCTGGCGTCAGCGCCTTATCGAAGCGGAGCGGACGAGGGCCCTTGCACCAGGGGCCAGTAGATGAGTTGACCCATCATGTTCATGGTTCATGGGGGCCAGAAACGCATTGGCCATGAGACCTGAGGGGATTATTGATCACTGTTAGACTGTCTGCCTACAGTAAAGTTGCTATCGTGCTGGGTTTTGTAACTCGGTTATAGAACTCTCGCTGAAGCGATCTCGCATCGATGAGCCAATCACCCTGTCTTTATTAGGGGACCCGTACGTGTTTGCTATATCATGCAAATGGATGTTGGTCGTGTGCTCATGTCGAGTTCAGTTTGATTACTTCGTACACTATCATCAATGACTACGCCGGCAGATCGAAGATGGTGCCATAATGCCCCGTGGTCGTTTCAACGGCCCAATTTCTTTTGACTCAAACGCACAAATGATCGTCAAGCAGCACATACCACGTAGCAGTGTGAGTGTATACCAGCAGGCTCTTCTTAGCTACTGGAACCGTTGTGCGCCGAACTCGCCTATTTGATATCTAGAGGCCCATGCCAAGCCAGCAAAGCAGGACGGGAAGCAGCCCTACGAGAGCCACAGCGGCTACGCAGGGCCTATGGAAGGTTGTTTCTTCAGTTGGGCCAATTCATTGGAAGGATTAGTATCGAAACTATCGAGTGTGGCAGACAATTCAAATTTTACAGTAAGCTTCTGGGAAATTATTCGTTGATCAAGGCCAAGCTTGGAAGTTGCATAAAGATGTCAACTAGCATCAAGCTTGAATACAACAGTAAACTAGGAGCTTATACTCTGTACGGAACTCTAACTCATCCGCTGAATCTTTTCGGGGACTCCCCCATTCGGCAAGTAATCCAGGGCAGGGCAAGAGTTAGCTAGGAGGCAGTGGAAACAGAGCCTTGTTTATAACCAATACAGTGCGCTGTATGGGGGAACTGTCAATCTGGCTCTAAGTTTGGTCGGGGCGTTTCATAATACCTAGTTCGCAACTCTATGCTAGGGGAAGAGATTATATAGAATTTCTGCCAGCATATAATCCTATATTATCCTTAGATAGAACGGATGTTTCAGATATGGCCTTGTCCTGATTGCAATATTTCTATCGATGTTGCAAGACAGTTTTGATACTGACGTAAAATGTCGCACCAAAAAAAAAGCAGACGAGAGCACAGATGTCGTTCCAAACTGCCAAGAGCTGGAATGCAAAACAGCTAGCAAAAGAGTCAGCAAGCGAAGCCTCGACTACAAGGACTGCAAGCGACGATAGACAAGAATAGCGATATAATCTCGGGGCACGGCGATCAGGCCCGGAAACCGGCTGCTAACTCCCTGAGACCCTGGAGTTGATACTGGGTAATCTTGTTAGGTCCATGATAAATAAAAAAAGAAAAGGGTCTCGATGAGCATTGGACATGGGTCATGAGTCGGCAAAAGGATCAGTCACAGTCAGCGAAAGGAAAGGAGTTGGAAAAGGACCAACACTACGGATTAATTCATAGCAAGCAGGGGTCTCCAAATCGCCGACATGTGCCCCTGCGTGTAGCCAATCGAGAGAATCTCGCCCACTCGAGTTTAATTACATCCATCTTTTCGGACGAAAACTGACAAGGGGATTTTGCGTAGTCTACAGGTGCAAGTACAGATGCAACAGCGCGGATCCTAGGTATTGCGGTCATATGGTCCGATCTCACCCAACGCCCAAAGCAGGGCCTCTTAGAAAGGGCCCGCATACTTATTAGCGATTGAGACGGGAAGACGGAACGGACGAGACATGGCCAGAGACATATTAACAGAGATTGCTCCAGATTCAGATTCGCAGTCCGTCACCAGGGGAATAAACCACGGACGTTTTGTTCGTGGGACAAGTCAATGGCGAATTATCATAGCGATTCATTGGAGAATTCCCCTGGCTAATGCGCATTAGATGAACTGGCTAACTGTGATCGGTCTGGACCGGATAGTCCAACAGATTGGATGGGTTCTAGGGCATCTTGGGGGTTAGGGATCCTCGAGGTTCGCTCCCAAGAGGATTTCAGCGCAGTTTCTCTGACTGGTGCGCAGTGAAAAGGGCTGCTGAGGGGTGCATTAACGGCACGGCCAATTAGCGACCTGCTTGGTCAATTGAATCTTGAGATTCAATGCCTCGTCGCGCCGACTTTTGAACTTGCCCCTGGACTAGTTCTGCTAGCCGTTGCACACGCGCCTCACCGACCAACAGTCTATTGTGGGGAGGCCCCCAAATATTGATTGTGCTTTCCTTCGGTGCCCTGAGTTGGAAGAGTTGACTTGCTCCAAGCGCCGACGCAGGAACAGCCAGGTGCAGCTAACTCCTGTAAGGCACGGGCTGGGCTGGAAGGTGTGGTGGGCACCTCAAGCAGGCACAACTCACCTCAGTGGAGGGCCAGCATGGTACCTGCCTTAGCGTCCCCCTTGGCGCTCAATGGTCCCGCAGGAGTTGGCCCAGCTTGGAAAGTGTTTGAGGGTACGTACCGTGAATCCCCACCCCTGTCTGCTCTGATGCCACACCCAGTCCCCCTCTGGCATTTATCACAAAACCCCAGCTTGATCCTCTGCTTCTTCTTCTTTTTTCCCTCCTTCTTCACCACCACCTTCATACCAGTCACTCTTTTCGGCTTTCAGCCTACCACACTCTTTTTTTACTTAATAATTTTAGGTTGCCTTACAGCTCCCTATTATCCAACCTCATCCAACTTATTCTTCGATACAATTACTATATACCGTAATTCCTAAATCCAGTCTTCAAGATGCAGTTCACCATCTCCGCCGCTGCCCTCATGGCTTTCGCCGCTAAGGCCCTCGCCCAGGTCGCTGACTTCGACCCCGTTCTCACTCCCACCAACTGGGAGGAGGTTTCCGCTGGCAAGACCCTCCAGATCACCTGGCAGGCTAAGCCCAAGTACTCCGGCGAGAAGATCTCTATCTCTCTGATCGGTGGTTCTACTCAGAACACCCAGGTCCCCATCAAGACCATTGCCAGTGAGTAGCGCAGACGCCGTGCAGATTTGATCACATTTACTGACCAACCTTCAGCTGGCATTGACAACGACGCTGCTGCCTACAGCTGGGCCATTGACGCCAGCCTCGGAACCGAGAACGTCTACGGTCTCGTCCTCAAGCTCGAGAGCAACCCTGAGGTCTTCCAGTACTCTTTCCCCTTCAA
>JABCJZ010000317.1:0-47871 GCA_013184445.1 Fusarium sp. NRRL 53497 | reverse complement strand
GGTCATGGGGGCTGGATTTAAGGGGGGGCTTGAGTTGACTTGAGCCAAGATATCCGAGTAGTACTTCAGCGTTGGTTTAATACATACTCGATTGCTAATAATTTTGCCTAATCGATTATGTGACCTCGAATTTACATCTGTAGCGATTAGAGTCACCAAATGCTGCACTTACTGGCCGCTAACGTCATGTTTGATCGCTATCCTATGTATGCTTCCTTGATATGTAACACTGATCCTCCCCTTCGCCATAATATGTATGAGCTCTTTGATGCTATGCCTTGATCTCTTAATCAACATTTGCAGAGGCAAAGTCGAGCAATCTTTCATTATTGATCATCACTATTGCCTCTCGAAACCCTTGTTTGTCATCCCTTCCCTATGGTATACAAAAGTCTATCCAGCTTCCAAGATAATCAAGTCTGTTGCCTTGATGTTCCTGGCTCTTGTAGATGGCCTCGAATTCGTCGAAGCTCAGCTTACCCCATCCTCCTCTCTTAATTGCCTGGGCCTCAGCAAGACTCAGGCGCTTCCAGTGTCGCAGCATGTCTGACGTCGGAGCGCTATCGGTGTCGTCCTCTTCTTTGGGTACATCACCCTCGGGAGTGTCAGGCGGAGACTGTGTGATAGGGTAAAATATATGAGCTGAAGAGGCAATTGTGTCCTCTGGCGTGTCTGGCCGGAATTGAGGGAGAGTGGGATCTTGGCCTTGGTCTTGTGAGGCTGGCATGACTACCTGGGTTTCTGGTCTAGAGATAGGCTCTGCCGTTCCATCCTCGTGGATGATCTCAACCGTAGTATCGATTTCGACTGCATTTCGTCCCTCAGGCAAAGCGATGGTATATCCAGTCTCGGAAAGTAGCTCCTCGAGGGTCTTATCAGCGTGGGATCTGACCTTTGAACCACCCTCGCTCAGGGGCTTGGACTTGTCCTCATCGCCAGGCTCGATGGTGTCCAGTACATCCTTGTACTTTGTCCGTTGATCTTGAGTTTCAGCTGCTTGCACAGCAAGATCTTCCGCTGGTTTAAAAATGGTATCGAGCAATTCGTTGAATGCTTGCTGAGTGACCTGGTAGAGAATCTCCTTGCCGGCGTCGCGCTCGGCATGCGGTATTCTCCATCGTGGAATGTGCTCAGACGCACTGCTAGGAGAAGTCGTTTTATCATGTTCTTCGTCATCGGTGCCATTGCCATTGACAAACCGAACCTTTGAACTAGTGGGTGTCGTTGTAGAATGGTTTTCTTCGTCATCACTGGAGGCTTCGTCCATCTGGCGAAGATCCATTAGGATATCTTCACTGCCTGCCCAGTCATCTGGAGCAAGACCACCTTCTTCTTCATCAAGATAGAACTGTCGTCTTTTCCATCGCTCGTGTAGTTGACTTCGCGCCATGTCTCTTTTCCGTTTGTCCAGCCTGGGGGCTCGGCTGCGGTCTTTAGCAATCGTCTCAGCCCTGGCTTCGCTTTCTGTTCTCGAGGGACCGCCAGTCTCGCTCTCTTCGCCATGGGTTCCGTTGGCGCCATCGGAAGCTCTCTCACCGTCACCCTCTTCGTCTTCGTCATCCGAGGGCTCCTCAATCTCGGGATTCAGAGTCTCCATTATGAGGCCTGGAATTTCCTCTAAGGTTGATGCCGGTTCCAATAGCGTGACCCAATAGGTGCGATCTCCCTCACTTCCACTCAAACGGCGAACCGTCCTCCAGTTGCTATCCGTATCGTTCCTAGTGATATACTGTCTTCGGGAGCGGAAACGATGGTCGGTTTCACATGCAAACAAGTTGGTGAGAATATCGCCACGGGCAGCCGTGTCCCCTCGATCTGGGGCAACGACGTGCTCTTGTCCTTGAGCAATATCCACACTGCCATCTCGATGATATGTTTTGCCCTCATGTCGAAATTGCCCTTCGCCAGGAGGAACTCTTCCTTCTCGACCAAACAGGCTGCTTAGCGGCTGGCGACTAGTGACAAGCTGTTGAGCCTCACTGCTCGCAAGTAGCTGATCTTGGAGACCATCTAGAATATCCTTGTGCATCTGCTTGTATAAAACATAGTACGCACGGAACATGCGCAAAAAGTCTTTACGGTCAACATATCCATCGGCATCCAAGTCGTAGCCCGAAAAGATTTTTCGTAGCTTGTCCTTTCGTTTTCTATACGATAATCCGTGAAGAAACTCCGTGAAGCCAATCAAGTCGTCGTGGTTCGAGTCGTAAAAAGAGAACATTCGATCGTGAATAAGATTTGGCGCTGCATGACGGGAGCCCCCTGTAGGGACGAGGCACCGCTCGAATGTTTTGCGGTCCATTGCAACACAAAGCTCATCAGGGTCGTCTCTCCATTCCGAGTTAGCCATGAAGGTCCATTGCTCCCAGAACGCCTCCAACTCTGGTCGTTCGAAACCTGTATCCTGTGACAGCTTGGGTATCAAACTGCGGGGCAAGGTGCGTCTGCAAGTATCTGGGTCTCCAGTATACCAAACTGGCTGCATTTGTCGAGGACCGAACGGTGGCGCTGGAATCCGGATTTTATAAAAGATATGAGTCTTGATGTGAACACCTTGGGCTTCGCAAGTTTCGCAAAGATCAAAGTCTGCACAGTTTGCGCAGCGATAGCGAACTCCACGAATAGGAACCATGCCACATGAATTGCACTGGCATCCCCTATGAACACATCCATTTCTGCGTGCATTGTCCTCTGAAACGCGAAAGAGAAGGGTGACGATGTTATGCCCAGTTCGTTGATTCGAAGGGAAACCACTGGGATCGTTCCACCACTCGTCCCCGCCATCAACTATCGTTTCGCCGTCGCCAAGAGGTTGAACCGGGTCTATATTGGCGTTTTCATCACCCGGGGCTTCTGATGAGGAGCTTGATCCATCTTCGTTCCTCCGATTCCGGCGTTGGCGTCGTACCGCGTTGCTCCTATGCAGGCCACCACCAGGCAAAGACTCGAAACTTTGCGATCGAGCCTGGTATGCATAGTATCCGACTGAGAGAGCGGCCACGGCAGAGACTACGGCCACAGCCAGCCGCGGCCGGTTTATGCTATCGACGGACGGCGTCGGCAACCACATCGTGGGCTATATCATGTGCATTGCATGATGCTGAAGCGAAGCGTGTCAGGGGAAGTGGGAGGTTGTAGAGTTAATCGACGGTGGTTATTGAAAGCAAAGTAGAGTCGGTTCCGCGTTATTCGTGATTATCGTGTAGTAGTAAAGTATAGCACTTTCAAAAGGGTATAGTTGGATGAATAACAAATCTGTTTTGTGTTTCTGATGATGACAAAGCTACATTACATCTCAGCATCAAACCCAAGCTCATCAATGCGATCAGAGCTGTGAAGTTTTGGTGGAGCCACTGCTAAACCGAAGGCGGCAAGGTCGATGCAGTACTCGGAGGTACGTACCCAAGCTCGAAGTGGGGCTCACCCGTCAGCGAGAAAAGTGATGATGCTTGTACGGATACGGACGGATGCACTGAATGGAGCCATCATGGGTTATGGGGTACCTCTCTAAATCCTCAGCCCACCTCACACTCTCACCAATTTCACTTATCTTCTAAGCTGCCAATTCTCTACACCAGCAATTGGTTCTTATAGCGACACAATGGCTGACGCCCCGCCTTCTCTCCCGGGCCCTATGCCCTCATCCTTTGACGGCAACGAGTATGCTTCAACAACCCCAGCCTGATACATCGTTTAGTCCCCGCTCATGCGATAGTTCAGGGAATTTCACAATGAACGACCGATGCAAAAAGTTGTTCGCAAGATCAAGGAGGAGCCATTGATCCCTCTCGGTATATTAATCTCTCCCAAATATTTAGGGCACGAGACAGCTTCTAACAGCTTCTTCTCCCCAACATAGGAATTGGTCTAACCACTCTCGCTTTTGTCAATGCCTACCGAGCCCTCCGTCGCGGCGATTCGAAGCAGGCGAACCGCATGTTCCGAGCCCGAGTTGCAGCCCAGGGATTCACCGTCTTCGCCATGCTTGCTGGTAGCATGTACTACCAAAAGGACCGCGAGAAGAGCAAGGAGCTGCGCCAGCTCCAGGAACAGAAGGATGCCGAGGAGAAGCGACAAAAGTGGATTCATGAGCTCGAGGCCCGAGATGAGGAGGAGAAGGCTATGCGCGCACGACTTGAGAAGAAGAGGCAACAGGTTCAGGCTCAACGGGCCGAGGATGCCAAGGCAACTGGCGCACCCACCGAGTTGAAACCCGAGGGCTCCGAGGCGTCTAGCAATGGAGGTATTCTGAGCCGCATCGGTGTGTGGCCTCAAGGCAGCAAGGAAGAGAAGAAGGACGAGAAGGCTGCCGAGGAAACCGTGGAGGAGGACGCAAGCTCCAAGAAGAAGAAGAACCCCAAGAGTTCACTCAGCGATCTCGGCGAGATTATCTCCAAGAGAAAAGACTAGGTGCAGAGGTTGTACACCATAAGCAATTGGTCTTGATGGAGGTTTGTACAAAAGTTTCACGTGCTAATTTTATGGCAGAAGCACATTGTGTACGATAGCAAAGGGGCGGTGCCTTCGAGCACAGTATGGCTCTACTCTCAAGTTAGGCAAATGTTAATGATTGTTAATGTTGATTTCCATTGAATATTGTAAATGTTCAAAGCAACTACTCAGCTGACGTGCTGTTCAGGTCCCAAACACATACACTGTTTTCATACCCAAGCCTTGTAAGAGCTGCTCTATGTCATAGATCCTCCACTTCGGTTTCCTCCAATCAACCCCGCCATTTCTAGCAGTGCTCGATCCGCTTCTATGTCCCCAGTTCCTAGGTTGACCTTGCGACGAGCTTCAGCTTCTCGTTCCTCCCAAGCCCATTTCTCAGCCTGAGCCTGTGCTTCTTTATCGCCCCCGCAACCCCAGACTTCGAAACTTTCGATCTGGAATCGGTCTTGGAAATCATACTTTCTCACTACACTGGATCGGAATGCGCCGCCGCGTGAGGTGTAATCATGGTTGAATACTGCAAATTCAAACGAGTCGTCAAGTAGCAATGATACAGGGCCTAGGTGCAGCATGTCGGCCTTCCTGTGAGCTTGAGACGGGTGCGGGTGAGGACACCCGAACGACATCATCGGATGATGCGCTGGCGCTTTCGTGAAAGTGACATAGTCCTTGTTGATGGTAGACGCCGGGAAGACATCATGGACTGGTTCTAGTTGAAAAAGTGTTGTTTCCGAGTCACCAAAGCATTCTCGATGAGAATGTTTCCATGGTTCTCGAACGTAGACGCCAAAAGTGAGTCGGTCTGATTTGCTACCGTGAGGGAATCGCCTTGGAGGTAGTGATGCCGCGAAACTTGTCTCTTGGCCACCTTCTGGCTTGTCTCCCAACCGTGTTCCGCTCACCAGAAGCAATGTGGGAGCTTGCCAGTTGAAAACCTTTGTTTGGAAACTTCCCATTGAGAAGCCTGCATCATTACCCGAATAGAGCAGTCTCACTCGTCGGAAGAGATCCGAACCAGGAAGGAAAAGCGAGATCTGGGACAAGGTATTTTGATTCAGTATTTCGCCCGAGTCGGTCAACAGAGGTTGTGCTACTTTATGTGATGAAGTAGTTGCTGGGGTATCATTTTGGTGTTTGGAAAAATCTAGATTTTGGGAAAAGAGGAAGCGCTCAAAAAGACCATTGAATCCACGGAAAAGATTAGGGCAAATCACGGGTATGATGGCTTTGAAGTGGTTGTACTTGATGCCGGTTGAGGTTTCGGCATTGACAAAAGATGCGAGAATGCTCTCAGCAGCTCCCCGGAGTCCCTCAAGCTCTTCACCGACAATGCGGCTCGAGTACATTGACAGGCTCTCTTGAGGATCAAGCGGAGCCGCTATGAGGAGAAGCATAACAAGTTTCCGAAAATTGTCGGTTGGAATTGTTGCACCATGAAAGATGGGAGCATGGCCTTGGTCCACGGCATCCTTAACATCAAGCAATTCGAAGGCTGTCAAGACAAGGTCATCATCGTCGTCGTCCTCTTCCTCGTCACCAGCTTCATCCACAGCAAAACCGGCAGCATTAGACTTGACGTTTCCTTTATCGTCTTTTGCCTGGATGTGTGAAGTATCTGGAAGGGCTCCCGCTTCAGACATCTTACGGTCAAAGACGGCCAAGCTCTTAAACAACAGCTTGGTCCTATCTGAAGAACCCCGCGCCAATACAGTTCGGTAGCGCTCAGTCATGATGACGACCACCATAATCATTCGCTGTAGTTCTAGGACTACCGGTGCCTCTCGAAGGAAGGGAAATGCACCGATATAGGACAGCATTTGGAATATGACTGGTGACGTGCCAAGGATGTCTGGTATCTCTAGATATCGGGCGATAGTATCCTCCTTGAGGTACCTGATAGAGTCCTGCTGATCTGCGAGACTCTTGAAGACATCTTTGAAAGAGTATAGTTCAAGAGAAGTGAAACACTTCTTCATAAACTTTTCAGTCTACGTGAATGCGTTAGCTTTTAAGAATTGGTTTTGGTGATCACGTATGATAGCAGCTCACAAGTTGTTGGGTTAGCTCTTCATGCGACCGCCGTTGCGGATGCTCATCCGAAAGACTCTGACCCATTTTGTAAGGGCCACTGCGTTCTCATCACTCCAGACGCGGCAAATTGGAATAATTCGATAATTGGCGATGATTTGATCAAGTGAAGCTGAGAGTTTGCCCAGACGACTTCATGACATTCCGGATGGACCTGACCTGACGTGTGTGAACTGAACCGAACTTGCTGACAGGGACGGGAAGGTACGTACCCATACGTAATGATTCGCTACTTCCCCTGTCGCTCATCAATTCCAATGCCAAACTGAATGACGGTACCTGCTTGATTATGATTATTTGGCACGTGAATCGTCGGGATCATCGGCCCGAACTCTTAGAACTCTTATACCAGGATTTGAAGCTATTCCCAGATGACAATCACGAATCACGAAATCACGAATCACAAGGTACCAACCAAAATTATGAGGCCGAAACAACCGTGTTCATTGTCTTCAATACTATCTAGAGTCCAGAAGAATGGACTCTTCTGATCTCAGACTAATGAACCCGACAGGCTGCTTCTATTCTCGCTTCCATATCTCAGTATGAACAATTCAATTTCATTCTCCTTGACATGCTCCGAAACGAACCACTTTTATGTCCAGCTTTGTCCTCTACTTTCACCTCTGCTTCTTACTGGCTCTCCTTCTCGGCCTTCTCCCAGGTGCTCTTGAGATCACCAACAAACTCGTTGCACCATCCATCCTTCTTTGACTGGTCAAGTTTCTCGGCCAATTTATCATTAGGAGCTCTCTTCTCCACCTTCTTGGCCTCGGCTTTTTCATCACGATGCTTGGCCGTGGACGACTTGATAAGATCCTCCAAGGTGATGCGATGCTTCATCTCCTCTACCGTGTTCTGGAGTGCGTCGCTGAGCTTCTCAAGCAGTGACACAGTCAGTTCCTTGGCGCCGACAAATTCCTCCTCCAGGGCGTCGTCAAAGCCTAGTTCCTTGGCAATCTCCTTCCGAACATCCTTCTTGATATCTCTCAGATCCATAGACTCGTGGACATACATCTCATTGAGCTTCTCGACAAGCTGGGGACTCAAGGTGTTGACGTCGGTATCCTTGGCGTTGATAAACTCTTTAGCGAGCGTCTCATTGAGATCAAGCTTTTTGGCGGCTGTCTGGCGCTCGTATCCGCTCATATGCGAGATTTTCTCAAGTTGCTCTTTGGTGAGTTGCTGGCTGGGGAGTGGCAGGGTAGTAGATCTCTCGTGTATTTCGCCTACTTCGAGCCTCGAAAGAAGCGACGTACAATTGGGCTCCGCCTTATTCTTCTGACAATCGACATACCCCTGATTCATTCTATCAAGCAGCTCGCCCTCGAATTTCTGGGCGAATTCAAACTCTCCCGCGAGATGTCTAGGAAGGGTGAATTCTTCTGCTAATATGCGTCTCTCAGCCTTTCGATATTTGTTTAGGTCTTTGAGTTGCTTTGTGGTGAGTTGCTGGGTAATAGTTACCTTTCTCTTGTCGTACTTATTAAGCAGCGCGAGAATCTTCGCATATTTGGGATCCTTCTGACATCGGGCATACTCCTTATTTACTTGGTCAAGCAGCTCGCCCTCCAAAACCTTCGCTTTGGCAAACTGTTTCCTGAGATCTTTAGGAAAGTCGAGTTTTTTTGCAGCGTAGTTTCTGACCCCCTTGCTCAATTTTGCAATCCCCGCGAGTTGCTTTTTGCTGAGTTTACGTGGCTTCTCCTTCTTGCTGTCGTCGGCCTTCTTGTTGTCGTCGGCCTCCTTGCCGTCATTGTCCATCTTGATATCGTTCTCCTTTGTACTGTCGTTGTCCTTCTTACTTTCATTCTCCTTTGTGCTCTTGTTGTCCTTCTTGATCTTGTTCTCCTCCTCATTATCGTTCTCCTCCTTGTTGTCTTTAATCTCAGACCGCTTGAACTTGGAGTTGAACTTTTCGACGATCTTCATGTACTTGGGATCCTTGTGAACACGAGCATATTCCTTGTTGAGCTTCTCAATCATTGCAGGGCTCAGATTTCCGCAATTCTCAAATTCCTTTGTGAGAGCCGGGTGAAAGTCGAGTTGCTGTGCAGCGAGCCGGCGGAGGTTCGGCTCCATCTGATTAATCTTTGCAAGCGCCGCTGAGCTGATTCTGGGCAAAGATCTCTTCTTCCTGTCCTTTCCGGTCCCGCCAATCATCTTTCGCTCTGTGTTGATGTACTTGATGAATGGCTTGTACTTGGGGTCGTCAACGATGGTAGCGTACATTGCATTGAGCTTGGTGATCAACTCGGGACTGCATTGCCATTGTGGGAACTCGCCAAATTCCTTTCTAGCCTCTTCGTCTAGGGGCAGACCTAGACCGATTCTCTTCCGGTCCTCTGGCTTAAGTGCTTCGATGTTCAAGAGATGAAGGGTCTTGAGTCTGGGGAGTGGTGCGTTGGGGTAAAACTTGTCCGTCCTCTTCGTACGAAGGGATCTACGGCCGTGCTTGAGATTGATATCGAGTCTGTCGTCATATCTCTGGGCGCCGTGCTTGGTATAGGCTTCTTCGCCGACGCTTTTGGTTGGGATGTCTGGGTATTTAGAATGCTCAGATTCCTTGCGTTGGTAGGGAGGATCAGGATGCGAGCTGTGTTCCTTAGTGTACACGAGATGCTTCTTGTCATCGTCGTGTTTGTACTCAGAATGCTCCTTGTACCGGTAGGTGGGCTCTTCCTGTGAGGAGTGGTCTTTGTGCAATTTCTCATCATCTTCATGATGTTTGGGCTCCTTGTAGTCGTCGGAATGCTTGAACTCCTTCAATGAATAAGTAGGCTTACGGTATGATTGTTGATCTTTGGTGAGCTTGACATGCTTGCCGTTGTCGTCATGCTTATACTCAGAATGCTCCTTATATCGGTAGGTAGGCTTATGGGGCGAGTGGTGGTCTTTGTCAGACTCTGGCTTTGAGTCTTTGGGCCGCTGGAGATACTTCAAGTCGTCTTTCTGCGGGTACTCAGGATACTTGAATTCCTTGTACTTAAATGTTGGCTTGTCGTGCGAGTGGTGCTCGTTGGCAGACTTGACGTGCTTCTTCTCATCGTCATGCTGGTGCTTAGGATGCTTGGATCCCTTGAACCCATGTGTGGGCTTGTGGTTTGACTGGTGCTCTTGGACCAACCTGAGAATCTTTTTCAACTCACCGTGGTGATCTTCATGGCCCTGCTTGTGTTCATCCTTGCGATGGTAGTCATGGCGATCTTCGTGGTGATCCTTGCCGCGTTCCTCATGTCGGTCATCATCGTGGTCCTCATGGTGGCTGGCACGATTGGCGTCAGAGTACTCAATCTTCTTTAGCCTGTAAGTTGGCTTTCGATGCTTGTTACTGACTTTTTCGGGCTTTTTATTCGAGTGGTGCTCTTTGACCAACCCGAGAATCTTTTTCAAATCGTGGTGATCGTCGTGATGATCCTTGTGGCCATCTTTGCGGTGATGGTCATGGTCAGCACGATTGATGTCAGAGTGCTCAAGCTTCTTCAACTTGTGTGTTGACTTGTGATGCTTGTTGTTGCCTTTTTCAGGCTCATGGTGCGAGTGGTGCTCTTTGGTCAACTTGATATGCTTTTTTCCATCATCGTGCTTGTGCTCGACATGCTTTGACTCTGACTCTTGTTGTTTGTGGGCAGACCCATGGTGCAACTTGACAGTCTTCTTGTCGTGATCACCAGGCTGGCCATCAGAGTCCGAATAGAGAGTTACTGAAGGGGCGTGGATATTGATGTCGATATGGCGTTTGAAGTCCTTTCCGTGACGACGAATGGTCTTGTATGTGCCGTTGATCCCAGTCGTTTCGTTATCCTTGATCTTTTCTTCTCCATGCGGGTGACTAGAAGGGGCAGACTCCTTAGGCAGCAGACTAAGGATACTAGGAAGTTGATTCTCATCTTCATTCTCGTCATCCTCGTCCTCATCCTTATCCTCGTCATCGTCCTCATCATCTTCATCCTTGTCACTATCCTCCTCCTCTTCTTTATGCGCCTCCTTGGCCTTGTGATCGTGATCGTGCTCGTGATTCTTCTCCTTGACCTCGTGAGAAGAGTCCTCTTCGTCCTTCTCCTTTACCCCCTGATAGCTGCTATCCTTGTGCTCGTCTTCATGCTCTTTCTTGTCATGATGCTTCTTGTCATCCTTGGGGTAGAAGACTCTGTGTTTCGTGACAGTGGTGACCTTCTCAAACCCATGATAGTCCTTTTTGTAGGGCTCGGGGAGATCAGAGACCTTGCCCATGCGCTCTTTAGAGTCCTTCTTGATCTCGTCATTGGGAATGATGTAGGCCAGGGCCAACGATGCTTGAAGGGCAACGAGGGCGGTGTTGGTCAATCTCATGATTGCCGACTCACTCTCAGAAAGAGTATATGAGTAAGCTAAGTGAAAGATGAGATGTTCTCAACCAAGGTATGATTTCGAAAGAGAAATAAAGGCAGTAAGGGTACAATACATCAGCTATACTTATACCTTTGAGAGGGGGGCAAGTCTCCCAGACCGTCAGGGTAAACTTGTCTATACCCCTCTTTCTGATGGTATCATGGCTGTTGGATATAATGTTGGAATTGTCCACAGACGAACGCGGGCTGGCTTCTCTCATCCATACAGAGGGATGGATGAAAACGCCTAGACATGTTGTCTAGTGGAATTCCGATATCACACGTTACCCCTCATATGTCGAAGTTACTGGCGATGTTCCTAAAGCCATTGAATCACCAGTACCTTAGTGGAGGACTTGGACCATTAGGTAACACCATCACAAGGTGAAGAGCAGCGTTATTGCTATCCCATCCAGGAAAGCAAGAAGAATGTTTCGCTATATTTTTACTAGGGTCTTAGCCTAACCTCTGGAACTTGCTAATCTCATCTACTTCATAATCCTAGCTGTAGCTGGTGAACAAGACTCAACTCTTTTAGTCTCGGAGGAATCATTGCGGTCTAACTTCAACCTCAACTCGAGGTGCTGTTGCGTGCTATTGAAATTCTTTGTCGTCAGACCTCGACGTGGTGTTCAAAGTTCCGTCTAAGCATCATATGTGTCTGAGAAGCTCTGGTGTTGAACTCGCGGCGCGTTCAAGTTGATGGAAGGTTTTATCATTCTTTGGACCAACACTATCAATTGGAATCACATGGGATCAATTATTCTTTACATTGGCTGGAGTTTCCGTACACCAGCCTCATGGCTGCTTTAATCATTCAGTGTCCTTAACCTGGCCAGGGAACAGAACATACAGAGTTTTTGGTACGATTTACGTGGCAGTTATCCCTCATGAAAGCATCGAGACCGGATAGGTCTAGTATCGAGCACCTCATGTGACCTTTGACAAACCTTGAGTATACTCATGCATGGGAAGTTAAGTTTGGTGCTGTGCCATGGCAGATAATGAAAGTTTGAAGGTTACCTTAAGTAACAACTCATCAAACTACCTTACTATAACTTCAGGACAGGGGCGGTTCATTGAGTAATTTAGTGGCTTTAGGTTTGGCTTATACGATTCTTCTTTGGTTCAACATAATCTAGGTAGCTAACATGCACAGCGCCCATCCATCCCACAAATGATGTTCCAGTTGTCAACACTCCTAACTTCGCCAAACAGCCCAATCCCAATATATACGCGCCAAGCAGAAAAAAGGGTTATGCAACTTGTAATAACAGAAAACTCCGATAAACTCAAGATAGTATTAAGCTTCAGTGTCCTTAGCAGATACTTGATTGATCAAGCGCTGATACCTTGCTTCAGCCTCTTGCTCAGCATCCCGAGCTGGCTTTGACAGCCGTCCTTCCACTGGTGGCGTTTCTGAATTTCCCTTAGACGTCCAGAGTACACCAGCCCTCGCGGCGGGTTTTGGCTCAGTTGCCGAGTCAGGTTTTGGTGTAGAACCGTTTGTTCTCGGCTCCTCCGAGGCTGTGCCGTCTTTCTCTCCGTCTGAGTTGGCTTTCGGGAGCCTCATGGCCAGTAGGACATACTCAGCACGGGTCATGTTATCCATGACATCGTCCATGTAACGCCTGACCTCATCCTGGGGAGCAACAACTCGCGCAAAGTTCTCAAGATGACGCCCAGACTGCGTAAAAAGACGTATCGTGACGGGCTGATAATAGTCTAGCTTTGGATCCCCTCCATACTCCGAGGTGCTTCCTTTACGAACAATGAGAAACGAAGCCACAACTTGTTGACCAGATGTAGTAGGCAGATATTCCAGGATACTGAATTTGGGGAAAAGATATCGGTCACCGCTTCCAAAATCAAAGACGACAGCTGTGATATCTGGTTTAGGTGCGGGTGGTGGTCCCTTCGATCGTAGAGCCTGAGGGTTGGGTGGAGGTCCATTCTGAGGCGCTTTCAGTTGCCCATTCGGCATGCCATTCGGGGTCTGCTGGCGGATCTGTACAGGAGCAGGAGAAGCCCGAGGGGCGTTCTTCATATCTCGGTGCAGTCTATCCAAAATTTCCTTGAGATCTGTAGCATCAGTGAAGCCAGGTCGATTTTCCGCAATCCTTCGAATCATGTCCCGGGTCCTCGGATCCTCTAGAGCGTTTTTGACCAGAAGAACGACAAGCGGATCGCTGCCATGAGGTGGTCGCAACTCGGACGATTTTTGTTTAGGGTTAGAGGCCAAAACGATATCGAGAATCGTCCTGACTTCTGTCGCAAAATATTGAACCGTGCGGCCGTCAACTAGAAGTCGATCAGCTGATGGTCCTTGTTGTCCCCCTCTACTCCGGTATTCGGCATTCAACTGATCTATGATCTTCTGGAAGTGCGCCAATTCACCCTCCTTTGCTTGCCCCACAGCCACTCTCTTCATGAGATCGCGTAGCTCCGCATCTCCTGAAGCTTTTTGGGCCAGTAGAGCGATAACAGGGTCATTAGCTGATGGTTTTGCAGCTGGAGCAGAACCTGGAGCAGCTGGTCCTGGGGCAGCGCCAGGAATTGGAGTCGAAGCAGGTTTCGCGAGGCCACTTGCAGGAGGATGAGAATTTGGAGGTGGCCGATGCACTGGAGACATTGATGGAGCTGCCATCGGCCCAGCCGGTACTGGTGCTGACATTGGTGCTGTTGGCGCTGGAATATTTGAGAGCGCTTGTGAGACTGGAGGAGGCGTCGGAGATGGTGCTACAGATCCCCCTACAGCTTGAGGTCTCGCCTGAAAGCTCGGACTCGGTGATGGTGTCATATTGTTCGCCAACGGAGCTGTTCCAGACTTCGGGGCTGGTGTTGGAGCAGCAGTCTGGTCTTGGGGTGCTCGAGGAAGAGGTTGGGGTGGTTGCGCCGGACTTTGAGCTACACCTTGAGATGGGCTGGGTGGTATCGATTTCCCTGTCGCCGCCATATTCTGAGTTGGGGTGCCAGCTGCCGATGCTGGAGGTACAAGTGGTGGAGGCATTGAGCCATTTGGAGGGCCATATTGAATGATCGGACGGTGTTGAGGTTGCTGCTGCAGTATCGGTTGAACTTTCGGTTTTGGGTCTTTCACCACGTACATCGTAGCTTCGATTATATGAGGCTCGATTGTGATCGTTACGGTGCCGACCTTTGACATGGTCTCTTTGGGTGGGTTTTTGGGGTCCTCGTTAAGGACGCCCTTGCGCTTGTGAGGTTTCGTCCAATACTTGGCAAACAGACCTTCGCTGATCCATTTGTGACGGGATCGTGAGAGAGACTCGGCAAGTACGCCGCTTCAGGACGCGTCAGTTAGTGTCACTATCTCAAAGCTTCGGTTCAAGATGACGTACCTTTCGCCAACAGATTGATACTCCTTGGACGACAATTCTTCTGGCTGCGCGACTTCAACCGTAGGAAGTGGTTTACCAGCCTGAACCGACTTGGGCAGCGGCGGCGGTGGAGGTTCTTCAGGCTCCGGAGCTGGTTCTGGTTCTGGAGCTGGCGGGGGAGCAACAGGCGTCGCAGAGCGCTCTCGGGGTGTGACATTGCGCTTTTTAGCAGCATTCTCGCCTCGAGCGGCCGCCCGCGCGGGCAGCTTGCGCTTTCGCTCCATGGAGTAGCTCGTCGAGTAGGCAGACTACAGAGAGCGCAACAGAATTACACTGCGAGACCGAAGCCAATCATTATATAAGGGCCATGCAAGGCGCGTCTGTGGAGCGAGCAAAATGAACGTGTAAAGCTCAGTAATCGGCGGTTTTCGTAAGCAAGAAATGGTCGGATAGAGAGGTGAAGCTGAGGTTAGGTTGGGTCACGAGGGATTGTCGAGGAGGTATGAATGTGGGAGATGAAAGATGGGAATGGAGACTCCCATTGGAAAAGAGAAGTGGTAGCAACAGCCACGGACAGCAACCCGAGGCTCAGTGGTGCAGGTCCAACACACCTTCAAGATGGAGCATGGAGTAATATTCAGGGGTCTAATTGGTCAAGATAGGAGGAGGAGCCAGACCCTGCTGATTCTGGGCCTATGATTTTAGCAGTGCAGCGCCTAGAGTTAAGTAAGAAGCTGGGGCTCAGGGGACTTTGCAGGGCCCGGCCTTATTTTGGAAGCGCCGCAAGAAGTTCTGGTCTTGTTAATAGAGCCAGTTAAGTTATAAGCAGAATATTATTCTAGAAAGCTTAATCTAATATCATGCACTGTAGTAAGTACCGCTCCTGAAATAAACCACACAAATTCCATTCAACAGTTAGCAAAGTACGTCTATCAATTAGCCTGATGATGTGTGGTCAATACGCGGCTCTTTCTTCCCAACGAAGTGGGTGGAGCCACAGCCGCATCAGACGCGCCTCAAGGTACTTGGATGCACACGTATTTTCCCCCGCGTGACAAGTCTCGTTGATGATCACTGAAGCTTAGCGCGGACAAAGCAACGTCCGGTTTGACCTCAGGCCTTGAAGGGCTCTGCCTTGTAATTAACAGGTAAGCATATTATTCACTCAAATGAATATAGCGTTTCGTTTGTAGAATCCCTCATCGATCCCTTACACCCTGGTTTATCTTTCCTTTTATTACCAAGCCAATCATGGCATATCTTCATCCTGCAATAAAGGCTGTTGTTATAGCAGTTGCAGCGCCGTTGGGCCTGTATTGCGTCTTCCTAGGACTGGGAATGACACCATTCTTCCAGAGACAGTATGCTTGAACCAGAGATTACCATTAATCGTTTTATTCATCTCTAACTTTATACAGATTCTTGTACGCTCATAAATTCAATACGTTACTCTGGAGCAACGTCAACCAACCACAACGATGGGGTTTCGCTCGTATGTTCATCCTCTAAGATATTCAAGTCGTGACACTTATCTATGGCTTGCCAGGGAATCAAGTAACTCCATTCTCACTCAAGACCCCTGATGGTGAATCTATATATGCTTGGCATATCCTACCATTACCACTCTACCTGCAGAACGAGGCCAAAATCGAATCTCAAGAACCGGGGTTTGCGGCAGACTTCACCCAGACTGAGTCATTTCGTCTACTCAAAGAAGACCCAGAATCTCGTTTAGTTCTATACTGTAAGTTTATTTTCCAACTCTCATTTCGTAAATGCTTACATCTATCTCAGTTCACGGTGTAAGTGATGACCGCCACATTTCATGTTTTCTGATCAATATCAACTGACGTCACAGAACGCTGGCCACATCGCGCAAGCTATTCGGCCTCTCAGCTATCATTCGTTGACTGATACTTCATCATACCATGTCATTGCGATTGATTATCGAGGTTTCGGCCATTCTACGGGAACACCTTCTGAGAGTGGGGTCATTCAAGATGCAGCAACACTTGTCGATTGGGCTACCGAGGTGGCTGAGATTCCACCAAGTCGTATTGTTCTCCTTGGACAGAGCTTAGGTACAGCCGTAGTCAGTGCCGTTGCCGAAAAGTACGCGCTCCAGGGCGTCGAATTTGCCGGCATCACCATAGTTGCAGGCTTCAGTGATCTCGCAAACCTCTTGCTGGGCTACCGCATCGTGGGCATCTTCCCCGTCCTGGCACCCTTCCGTGTGTGGCCTTATCTCGTACGCTTCATTCACAGCTTCGTTGTCGATAAGTGGCATTCAGATAGACGGCTAGCAAATGTCGTCCGCCATACGAAAACGAGACTCAGGCTCAACTTAATCCACGCTAAGAACGATAAAGATATTCCCTGGACAGAAGACAACAAGCTGTTCCGAGCAGCTGCCCAGGAGACGCTTGGAGTTATGGATGATATTGATTTTGAGGCTTGGAAAGAAGAGCGTACCGTTCGCAAGGGGAAAGATGCATTTGTGACCACTTGGACGGCCGAGCCCAACATGATCATTCGTCAAGAGCTTTTCCCATACGGTGGTAAGTAGAGGTGTGCCGTTCTGTTTGCGATTCAACAGCTAAGAAAATTTACAGGCCACAACGACATCATGGGATACGCGCCTGTTGCATTGGCAATCATGAGAGCGTTTGATCTGCACGGAACAACCTACGGCGATAATTAGGGTGGCTGGCCTTGGTCGCCATTGATTTGGATTGTTCTTGTTCGTCATAATTCATAGACTTTTCTTGATTATTGCATGCTACCACCCCGTATTAAGTGGTCAGTTGGCATAAAAGTCGATATAACTTGTGTCATGAGCTAACTACTACAGCCAACTTCGTGCCAACAATGCCTCGAAGTCCATATAAACCATACGATGCTTTGATAAGATAGATTATAGTCATATCTTGCCTTCATATATTTTCAGGGGTCTTTAAACTCAAAGCGTAAAGTACTGGGTCTGTTGATGAGTGTTATTCCTCCCAGTTCAGCCATGGAATACTTACGCACTTCAACCACACTCTTGTCTCCCCTTGTTTTAAAGGTTTTTGGCGTGGAGGCAGCGGTCACCAATCCCAACTTTACTTCAGTCCAGTGCTAGAAAATGTCCTGGCATGAGCTCACGGCTTGATATAGATGAGAACTCCGCCCTTCAGTCTCTGTGGTTCGGATGTAGTCTAAATGAATGTATTCCAACTCCGCGACAGGATGTGCAAGCTTGTAGCGAATGACATTAGCCAAGCTCTTATAGCCAGCGACTGGCCATACTCTTGGTAGACCTCATAGTCTACACTTTGAAAGGAGTAGATGAATTCGTACAGTCAGCAATGGAGACTTTTGTAAGCGATGCTTTACAGAACGGAGTGTTCCATATGGCGTAACTGCTTTAAAGAGTCTTCATACGGTTCTTCTCCGTCATCTCCTAATGTTTGAGCAGCTTTCGAATTTAATTTTTTTATCCTTCCAAATCCGATCCTCAGAGGCTTCACGTGTTTGGCACTCATTTGGTACGTCGATCACTATCCAAATTTCCCCAGGCTTCTGGACCATTGCTCTGAAGGCTGCATCCAGCGTCTCCAGAATTGGTTGATGCAATGCTTCTTCGAAGCCGAAGAAGAAGTAAAGAAGGTCTTGAGAACCGAGTTCACTCCTTGATAGGTCCTCGATGATAATGGAACTTCAAATGTATGTCATATATGCAAGTTGGACGGTTACCGGCATCTACCTAGTTGGAGGTGCATGACCTGCTGAACCATCTGGTTGTCATAGCAGATAATTGGTGAAGCATCCATGCCTTCCTTAGATGCAGACAGAAAGGATGAGGCATCCAATGCAAGTAGACACATTTAGCTTGAGATCTGATTTCTTGCAACGACGACTGAACTATTTCACGCATTTAATACATTGAGATTTGCATTTCCATCGTCTAAAATGCGGCTTGTGAGATCAAGTTGATACATTTTAGTGTTTTCAATGTCGTACTACGTACTTACCTTAAGTTGTAGATTGGTTTATGGACGCTTCCTCGATCTTGTTCTTGTCTTATTATAAACCCCACCCAAATTTAGAGGCACATGCTACTGTGTATCATCCACTAACAATTACCCCACCAAAGAGCTCCTTTCGATCAACACCCCACCCCACGTAACATTCGTTGGTAGTTGGCATCGACATCACCTACACCAAAAGGTTCATCTCCAACCATGTCCGAGGAGTCAAAGCCAGTTGAGCCCGTCGTCGACGAGACGAACGCCGAGCTCAAGGGCAAGGCTATTGCTCAAGCCGACGCTGACGCTGAAGCCGACGACAACGCCGAATCTGGATCCGAGGAGGAACATGAGGAGCAGCACGCTGCTGAGGGCTCCAGCGACAAGAAGAAGAAAAAGAAGAAGAAGTCGAAGCGCGCAAAGGTCAAGGATGCTCTGACCGGCTCAAAGTCCGCACCGACCGATGCCGACTTCCACAAGGCCCTCGACGGCCTCACTCCTCAGCAGGTCAAGGAGTTCCTCGCCCTGAACCCGGCCCTCGCCCAAGAAGTGTCCAAGGCCTCCCAGAGCGAAAACCCCTCGGCCTCTCAGGCCGCTGACATGCTCAAGAAGATGTCGCTCCAAGACATCATGACTGGCCTTGCCGCGGGTGGAAAGAATGCCAAGGATATGGGATCATACAAGTTCTGGCAGACGCAGCCTGTGCCCAAGTTTGGAGAGGATGCAACTTTGAAGGAGGGCCCTTTGCGCCTTCAGAAGGTCGAGGAGGTTGACAAGGAGCCCTCCGCTCTGATTCCCGGCTTCGAGTGGGTTACAATGGACTTGACCAAGGAAGAGGAGATCAAGGAGGTGTACGAGCTGTTGAACAAGCACTACGTTGAGGACGAGGAGGCTATGTTCCGTTTCAACTACTCGCCGTCTATCCTGCGATGGTAAGTTGTGGAGATTATAAGCTCATGGTTGACTTATGTTCCCGAATCAAACCTCGCTAACACATGCAGGGCCATGATGCCTCCTGGGTGGAAGAAGGAGTACCACGTCGGTGTCCGCGCATCTCAATCCCGTCTTCTGGTCGCCTTCATTTCCGCCATCCCCGTACACCTGCGTGTCCGTGACAACGTCGTCACCTGCTCCGAGGTCAACTTCCTTGCCATCCACAAGAAGCTCCGAGGCAAGCGTCTCACACCTGTGCTCATTAAGGAGATCACCCGGCGTAGCAACCTCGACGAGATCTGGCAAGGTCTCTACACCGCTGGTGTCGTCCTCCCCAAGCCTGTCAGCACATGCAGATACTTCCACCGTGCTATTAACTGGCAGAAGCTCTACGAGTGTGGTTTCAGCCCTCTCCCCGCAAACAGCAAGCCTCAGTACCAGGTTCGCAAGTATGCGCTGCCCGATGACACCAGCACCAAGGGTCTGCGACCACTGGAGGAGAAGGACCTTGAAGCTGTTATGGACCTATACAAGCGATACAATGCGCGCTTTGATATGGCACCCGAGTTCACACGTGAGGAAGCTCTTCACTGGTTCTTGCCCAAGGTTGGCTCCGGCGAGCAGCAGGCTGTGTGGACATACGTTGTCGAGGTAAGTCATTGTGAGAGCCAACATACCAGAATGGATACTGATAAAAGAATACAGGACGAAAACAAGAAGATCACCGACTTCTTTTCTTTCTTCTGCATTGAGTCCACAGCTATTGCAAACGCTAAGCATAACATTATCAAGGTTGCCTACATGTTTTACTATGGTACAGAGGTCGCTCTGCAGGACAAGTTCGACAAGGCCGCTCTCAAGAAGCGCCTCAACGAGCTTGTTCACGATGCTCTTATCATTTCCAAGCGCTACAAGTTCGACGTGTTCAACGCATTGACACTGATGGACAACGCACTTTTCCTGGAGCAACAGAAGTTCGGTGCCGGCGATGGCCAACTTCATTACTACCTGTTCAATTACCGTGTCAACCCCATTGCTGGTGGTGTTGATCGTAAGAACCAGCTTGATGAGGAGAACCTGAGCGGTATCGGACTGGTGATGCCTTAAGATGGATGTTGAGAAATCGTGGTTGTGCAGCGCAGAAATACGTGTTAAATGACAAGATGTGATGTTGGGACAACAGAGAGGAGTTCCACTGGAAGGGAAAGAAAAATAAGAGAGAATGAGTGAATGAATATGTGAGAAATGATTTGAAATGAGTACCATACAGGTCTTAGATTTAACTAGCAAGGATATCCAATCATGAATTGGCAGTCTGAGTTTCCTACCTGTAGTAGTTGTTCATTTAATTGGTGATAGCTGAGTGGTGAAGCTGACGAGGTTTTAAACTCAACACCTACCTCAGGTGTGCCATGTAAATCTGGAGACTGGAATGTAAAAGCCGATTCCTCAGAGCTCAGCTGCCATACCATGTTCGGATTCTATTCCCCTTTAGCACGTGGCGTGTCTAGGGTCATGACGAGGCAAGGCAAGGCGAGGCACTGTAGCGCCGAGGAACAATGTTACCCTCGCGCATCCTAGCAAGCAAGAGTTGAGTTGTGATAAGATATCCCGAATATTCCTTCTCTGTCTCTCCACCTTGTCCACTACATGACAACTCTTTGCTTTTTATATATGACATTCATCCTTCATTTCCTCAGATTTGCGTCTTTCTTCCGTCCTCGTTATCCATCCTTACTCGCGTACCTTGCGGAGTAGTTCCTCAGTGACGTACGGGTCTTTTGAGAGCTACAACTTCAACTACCTACCTGCCTGCACTATCAAGCAACAGCACAGGCCTTCCTTTCGAACTTGGGAAGGTGCACAAACGTGTTTGCGCAAGAAGAGCCCGGGTCAGAATTATAAGAACAAACCAACGCCAAGCATTGATTATGGCGTCTGGCATGTGAGTCTTCGACCAACAAACCCGTTCCTTATGAACAAACATTCTTTTTCTTTGACCACTTTTCTCTCTTCTCTTCGTTTTCTTTCATTCGCTCGTCATGTGTGGATCCAAGGCTCACTTACACGCGATACGCCGCAGACAACACACATTTCCCTCGGTCGAGGAGACTCTCAAGCACCCAGCCTTCCCAGGCACGTTATGGGCTCTGGAACCTCACTCTCACGGCAAAGTCTCTGTCGCCCACGGCCGCGGTGGTCCAGTCGGCATTGCATGGGAGATTCATGGTCAAGGACCCGTCAAGCTTGTGGTACGTTTCTTCCGTTAAATTTCCTTAATCTCTCCGTCCATGTGTTACTTTTTTTTTTTTACCACCTGTATCATGTTTGCTTCAGGCTCTGTCCTATTCTGAGAACTTAGGGAGAGATTGACTGACCATGTGCAGCTTATCATGGGCTTAGCAGGAGTCAAGACTTCATGGCAGCGTCAAACAAAGTACTTCGGCCATGATCGTGCCGACAAGTACTCGGTTCTCATTATCGATAACCGTGGTATGGGCGGTAGCGACAAACCCATGGGTGTGTACTCTACCAGCGGCATGGCGCTCGATATAATCGAGGTCATCGACCATGTTGGCTGGAAGGCTGAACGCGAGATCAACCTCGTTGGTATCTCCATGGGCGGCATGATAGCCCAAGAAGTCGCTATTCGCATCCCCAAGCGCCTGCAGTCGCTTTCCCTAATCTGCACATCAGGACGTATGCAAAATACAAAGGGCGTCTGGGAGACTGTCTCGGAGAGTGTGAGTATGATGATTCCAAAGTCCATGGAACGCAGCATCGTCGACACAGCTCTCCGGCTCTTCACACCCGAGTGGCTCGTTGCACCAGATGACGATATACTACCTGAGCCCAGCGTCACCGCTCGATGCGGTCCTCCACCGCCAGAAGCCGGTCCAACATACCGTCTCTTCGAAACCAACTTCCAGCGTTTCCAAGCTCAGGAACTCACCAAGAAACGAAATCCCGACCTGTACACCAACACCATGCTCGTGTGTCAGCTTGCGGCGGCGGCTCTGCACAACAAGACAGACGAGCAACTACAGGAGATCGCAGAGGGTGTCGGGTCCGAGCGCATCATGGTTATGCACGGGAAGCGTGACAATATGATCACCTTCCCCAACGGCGAACGGCTCATGGGAGTATTGAACCCAGGCACTGTACACGTTGTGGACGATATAGGGCATGTGCCCATCATAGAGAAGACGCAATGGTTCAACAGTGTCTTGGAGGAACAGCTCAGTATGTGGACCAAGCCGAAGGAGGAGTGAGAGTGAGAGTGGGCAGTTTTTTTTTCGCGCATGAGTAATCGATGAATATTGGGTATTACGATAAGCAATGAAACGTTATAGGAGAGCAAGCAGGAAGTAAGATAATGGCCACGGGATTTCTGATTATCATAGTTACACGCGTGAAGTGTTTAAGGTGTATGTCTCAGTCTAGGAATCACAAATATCACGGCACCAATTCTCTTGTTGGAACTTAACGATTATTGTGAGTCATTAGATTCGACTCCGTTTTCAGTGTCTATCATACTGTACATCCATTGTTTATGCCTCTAGGTTGGCATCAATTCACCCTCTTGGCCAAAGTTATCCGCCCTGAAACCTTTTGGTTGCTAGATTTTGGTGTTACAGTAAGTCCCAGCATGGGGCATCCATCGTGCACATATCATATTCCGGGTTGGAGCAATAGATGTTTTTAGTAAGAAATCTATCTTCCACTTGCTTTCCGCCAACATCGACTCACGATGCTCAGTCTCAAAACCCAGCCATTCTATCATTCGAAGCAGGTACTTTTGAACAATATCCAACCGGTTACCTCTCACCAGCGAGGCGGCGGCTCTGGGCCTCGCTAAGAGCCTTGGTGCCGCTCAAAAACGACAAAACACCAAGGACAAGAACAACAGGCAGGGTGTGGAAGAGGTTCCATCGGGCGTAGTAGAGGAAGAGAGTACCCTCAATACCAACGATGGAGCCAAAGAAGACGGCATGTGAGATGGGTGCAGCGTTGAGAGCCTTGGGCAGATGGTTGACGTTGGCACCAAGGAAGAGCCACTAGGCACATGTTAGTTCAAGAAGTCATGGTAGAAGAGTTTAAACATACACCGAGGAAAAGAGCAGGCACACTGGCCGCAATGGCAAGCACAAAGACAAGAGACACAATCATGGGAGGGCTCTTGTCGCCGACCTTGAAGATATGGCTGATCTCGGCTCGGGGACCGTATCGCAGAGGAGCCTCATACTGAGGTGTAGGAGCGCTGGGATCGAGACGGACTTCGATATCGAAGACTGGGGAGATGACGGGGTTGGAGGAGCCGAAGGAACCCAGAACGAGGTTGGCCTTGATGGGTTCGTCGGAGAGAAGGAGTTGGATAGGGAGATCCTTGTGTGACTGGTGACTCTAGTTAGCGGTGGCATTGATTCGAGGGCAGAATGGTCGCATACAATATCAACTTCGCCCTTTCCAGACGCCTTCACATTGAGAGGGTAGGGCGCCTCGAGGCCAGTCGATTCGGTAAGGATGAGGAAGGCCTGGTGAGGTCGCTTCGCCTCGCCAGCTTCAGTTGTAGTCAACGAGACCTTGATGGTATCCGTCTTGCCCAGAACGATAGCGTTCTTGGTAGGCTTCTGTTCGCTGAATCTATATCAATTGATTCAATCAGCACACGCTCTCACGCACTCAACCGTCCATGATAACACCATCATGGCATCTCGGGAGGGACAGTTAGCTTACTTGGCAGTAACGCCCTGGGCTCTCTTGGAGGCGACAGTAACGGAGCCATCAGTGAAGCTCCAAGACGAGGCAGCGCTAGCCACACTTGTTAGGAAAATAAGAGACGATGCGATTGAGAAGCGCATGATTTCGACGTTATCACAGGTCGATTCGGTTCTAAAGTTGAGGCCAAGTGGATGAGACAGGACCAGGACAGCTTAAAGATGGTGGCACATACTAGACAGTAGCTTGCATTACGTGGTGGTAGTGGAGAGTTTTGGTTGGTTGAAGCTCTAACTTTGGTGGGGACGTGAACAGAGCTTCTGGCTTCAGGGTAAATTTAGGAAATGGATGTCTACTAACTTGTGAAGTACCCAACTTACAACACACATCAACAATGTAGCTACAGTCAAATCATGATTTAAATTCTTGTAAAAAAAAAATACTACCTACCGAGTAGTACAGTCGTTTCATTCATGAAATACCAATTATGATCCTTCTCTTAGGTCAAAATTAGCAAGCAAAAGGACGCATTCTGTCATTCGCATATTCCTATCAGAATCAGCTCTGAAGCCTATTACCTCCAAATTCAACTAACAGACCCTACGTTTAACTATAATTGTCCGAATTGTGTTAAATTAGAGAGTTTTAACTCGTCGAGGACGCGGAGCTTCTCAAACTTTCACCATAAGTACATATTGCCGCACCAACAGCTAATGCACTTCCATTGCATTGGCGCCGTGGAAACGTACAGTGCATGCTGATAAGAAACCACATCTAGAGAGAGGAAAGCTTGATTACCTATACAAGTAGCCTGGATATAGTATGGGGTCTTCTTTTCTCTGTTTAGGGGGCATACGGCCTCGTGGAAATAAAAATGGCATTTGTATCATAAACACATGGCTCTAAAATCTAATTGGTGGTATACGCAACCTCTCTACTCGCTCTTAATCTCAGTCTGGAAACCCTTGATGGCTTCCCTCTCTTCCGTCGTCAACTCAATACCAAAATACTCTTTCAGCGCCTCCACTCTCTCATCCTCCGTCTTCAACTCCTTCAGCACCTTTGTCTTACCCCCAGGGTTCTCCTTAACCACATCGTTGATCAGCATACGCTTGCCGTAAATCTCCTCGCCTGTTGGTGAAGTTTTACTCTCTCTTAGGAGAAACTTGACAACCAGCACCGTTGATGTCTGGAAGCTGCGCGGGCTTGTGCCTGTGTAGCAGTTGGAAATCTCGAAGTCAGCGGGCAGCCACTCTACTGAGTGACTGAAGGCGTAGAAGCTGACCCAGGGCTGATCGGGAGAGTTGCGGCATTGGTAGATCCAGAGACGACGACCGGCTGTGAGTTCTGTTTGACCGGGGATGAAGTCTTTAATGAGACGGGCGTCCTGGGTGCCCATGTTGCGCCATTCAGCGCCTTCGGTCAGAGGCATTGGTTGTGTAGGGCCGTCTCCGCCAAATGAGGCATCCATAACCCAGCGGGAGTTGTCAGGTAGTGTCACAATGTTGACAATGTGAACCCTGCAGGCTGTTAATGAATTATGCCGGTGATAGTGACCGCATTCAAACTCACCAACCGGGATATCCACCATGAGGAACGCCGTCTTTTCGCAGACGAACTCGTACACCAACGGGATACACTTGGAATCCCAGAGCTCGAAGCATATAACAGAAAAAGAGGTTGCTCTCCATGCAGTAACCTCCTCTGCCGCGCCCATCCACCACGATCTTCTGGTAGAGAGCTTGAGGCTCGAGAACGACGTCGCGATGCGACGAGTAATGCAGCGTCATGTTGTCATAGGGAACCGTTGCAATCATGTGTTGGTGTAGCACCTTGAGAAAGGCATGGTCTAGAATAGGCTCATTGCCCACGTAGAATTCTTGCGGGATTTGAAGATGTTTGAGAAACTTGGCGACTTGGGCCTCGGAGTATATGGCTGACATGGTGAGGTTTGAGGACGAGTTCTGGTATGCAACTTGTCATGAGTCTGAAGAGCAACACTTGAAGAAGATATCAAGTAGGGAGTAGTGGCTACTTAAATAGAAGGCTAGTTTAACTTATAAATGAGTCAAGAGGGCGCCAAAAGCGACATCAGTTAACACGATCGATACCCTTACCTTACCTTACTCGTATGTCGCGCAAATCCAAAACAAACCGTCACTGGAAGTTGGCCGTAACGTATCATGAATCTCGATATCTCTCCGAACTCCATAAAAACCGTCCGGGGCACAAACATGGAGACGCCCTCCTTTCACAGTCAATGTCAGGGTTTGCGATTAGAGGCGGCCAATCAGGAAAATTTTGGCGTTTACTTCGGTAGTTATTGTTAGTCTGACTCTGACATTGGCGCAATCCGTAATAAATGCCTCTTCCTCTCGGTCCGTCTTACACGGTTACCCACGGGGATTGTGAGCGTTTTCAGCTTCTTTTGACATAGAACAATGTGAGTGAGATCAGATATATGATGAAGACAGTCGCAAGTAAGTTCACATGCTGATTTAGTCGACCAAAGATTCCGTTACTCCAGCGTTTGTAGCATAGCCTATTCATTACATGGCTCTTTTCCTGACATCGCGCCCTTAACGCCAAGCCCAAAGAAACCCACCGACATTTCTCTAAATAGTGTTAGATATGTACAGTACATTCATGTCGTCTAAAGTTCCGTCCTGCGACTTGATGTAGTTGTTGCAGCCGCACCATTCCTCTTCGCTTTAGTCCCCGCCAACTTCGGCATGAAGTCCTGGATGCCCATCCAGTCCACCACGAACGCAGTCGTGATCCTCGCCCAGTCACGCACAGTTGGGAGATCCAGATGTTCGCCGTCATCCGTCATCTCATGCCACACATCAGGGAAGGGCGATGGGATGAGGTGCAGGATATCAACGCCGCGCTGCATGAAGGGTCGGTGGTCGTCGTCAACGTAGCTACGAGTGAAGCGGTTGGCTGTCTTGTTTCCATCTGGCAGAAACGGGAACTTGGGCTTGGACTCAAGGACATCCAGTTGCCGCATGCGCTGCTCTAGACCTGCCATGGCCCTGTATGCCCAGTGGGTGGTAAGGAAGTAGGAAGGAATAGTAGGGTCCTTGGAGCCAAGGAGATCGAGAAGAACAAACAGACTGATAGAGTCTAGAGGAGTCCTATAGGTTGCTGTAGAACCATGGAACTGAAACTCCCATTTTTCAGCGAGCGATCTTGACATGATGTTAGCCAATCCCAATTTATGTGAACTCAGGCAATATCATCATACCTTGCGCCATATAGCGAGTCCTCCTCCGTCCAATGCTTGAATGCCTCTTCGCCATCCAGAAAAATGATCTGAATTCCCTGAGTCTCCTCAAGTCCATCATCTGTAGCGCCATCTTTCTGCATCTTGTCCCATTTCGCAGTGAGCGCATCCTCAATACTCCTCGCGACATGCATCAACATGGCACACGGCGCTGCGCTATCAATTGCACCAATGAATCCCTCGGGCTCATATTTGCTATCGTAATGCGCGACCAGCGTAAGCCGACTAACGTCTCCATTGTGCGCCCAAGGAGGATCTCTTCGAAAGATGAGGTTGGAGAAGGGAACCTCCTTGTTTCCATGCACGGGTGTCTTTGAAGTCGAATTCTGCCATTCCAATTTCCATTCAGGAAGATTCTCTTTGAAGAACTCGACAAAGTGTCTCTGGGTTCGCACTTGACCCTCGGTACCGGGCACTCGGGGGATCAGAATAGGAGCAAGGAGTTTGCCATTCTTTATATCGAAATCGTCGCCGGGCGAAGGAATGTTCTTGAGAGTATCATCGGAAAGCGTCATGGACTCGGCGACCGTCGATAAGAGGAGGCAGACGAAGACGAGGAATTTGGCAAAGAATGGCAATGACGATGGCATTCGAGGCATTGTCGAAGATTCAGCCATGGATGGAAGGACACCAATAAATACTAGGTACTCTAAAACAACAGGAAGCGGGTTTTGGTTCGGATTATCGTGGGGCACAAAAACTAGCTCATTCCGTCTGAAGGATCAGAGTAATCGTATGATATGTCGGAAAGTCAAGAAGTAACAGTAGCAGTAACAATAGCAGTGAGCGTGGAGGTTGCGAACAAAGAAAAATGAGCAAACAGATCGCTTTGTGCCAGGAGTTGAAGCTCTCCAGCCAGACTATGCAAGGGATGGGCTTAAGGCCAGGTACAACAAGACGAAAGGAAGTGGGGAGATGATAGTAGGTACTTCGCCCAAGCCCAATACTGTAGGCGAAACTTTGCACCTTAATCCAACATCCGGGGACGACCCTAGATGTGGCAGGTCAGAGAGTAGCATTGTTCTTTATCAATTGTTTGCTTGCCTTCTCGCTAGAACAATACAAAGCCTGGTAAGTCATTGCGAGTTGTTCGAAAACGACAACATGTTGGTGCTTCCATTGTGATAGAAGTGGTAATCTTAGCCCATGTTGGTGCTTGGCAGAAGACGCCTTGCAGTCCCCGGCGGGGGAGGAGACGACCCTTGCTCGCATCAGTCGGTGTCTCGAAACTTATCCAGGGGTTTAATTGTATGTGGCTTGAATTCTAGAATCTCATTGGTTAGGGGTTATATCGGCGTTGAAGTTGACTTTGATGCGGATAAATAGGACAGAACATATATGTATGAATACATACTCCGTTGTTATGTGTCTATCTCCATCGACATGTGTTTAACAGATGTCGCACATGGATACTAAGAGGCAAAATCATTATATTTGTTTCTACCATTTTATTCAGGTTGTTCTGGGTCTTCGTTGGCGGCTTAATACTTACACACGTAAGCCAGCCATACATGAATAGCAGTTGATGGTGAGGAATGAGGAACTGGTTATACAATACTATCAAGACCAGACCCATGTGAAACATCCTTTATTATGTCTATCCTTTCAACTATAACATGCGGCTTTCTCCACGTCTTTTTTCTCCACAGACAGCTAGCTTCAAGGTAGAGAGCTTCTCCCGAGATTCTACGCTACTACATCCCAAGGAAACTTTGCTCTAAGCGTGGCTTTACAAGAACACCAACCAGACAATCAAGAATTCAGAACTCTCATCAAAAGTTCCTGCAGAACATCCATTATCAGAAGCTAGCGCAGACTACGTCATCCCGTCAACCCCGCGTTTCTGAAAGGCTGTCAAGCACAACACCATAGGCAGTATCATGACTTCACAATGGACAGAGAAAGGTGATAATGCTAACGAGCATATCCGTACAGCAGAATTATTAAAACTTCTTCTTATTGATTTTGGCTCGCGCCCTATGCGCCAAAGCCGGGCATATCCAAAAGGCAGCCTCTAACCCCATCATCTACACATACTCGTTCAAATCTATTACAATGAATATACTCCAATGGCTGTTGACGCGATACAAGGCCCCATGTATCCTAGCATCATGAAGAATGCGAGAAACCCGCAAATAAACACCAAACGCCCTTCGTCATGCTTTGCCTCTTCGCCCTGTGTTGCGACACCAATATTTTTTGTACCATGTTTCCTCTCCCCAAATGCTGCGCCTCTCTAGGTGGATGCTGATTAGTGTTTATGCTATTTCGATCTATCAGGGCTTCAAAGAACAAGATTCCTCGGCTAGAACGGCTAGTTCCGGCTTAGTGCAACTTGTTGGCAGCCTGTGCCGCCTTATTAGCGATCTGCTTCTCCTTGGGGATGGTGAGGGCGTTGATGCCGAGGTAGTTGCAGATGCTTGTAACGACGAGCCAAGCCCAGCGGAAGTAGACAACCATGGAAAAGAGGAGGTAGGCCCACAGGTAGAACAGCTCGAATTGGGCGCTGACCTGAGGAAGTCCAAATCGAGGCAGGTTTCCGATGAAAGCGCCACCAATAAGAGGGTACAACATGACGGTCCACCAGGGGAAAGGCTGGCGAGTCAAGTGGGCTAGAATAATCTTGGTTGTCAAGCGGCCAAAGACGAATGACATAATGAAGCAGAAAAGCATGAGGTGGTTCTCCTTCATGATAGTACTGTAAGGGGAGAAGACCCAGGCGGCGATCGAGCCGGTGAAAACGGCCATAGGAATCCACTCGAGGAAGATAGGGAGGACGGGCTCTCCTCGGGACCTGCGGGCCTTGGCAACGTTGAGAACACAGAAGGGGATCTGTGTAAAGAGAAGGGAGCCGATGATCAGGCCGACCCAGATGTCTCGGAATGTCGTCTCACCGAGGAGCTCAGCAAGACCAGGAAGGGTATCCTTGATGCCATTAGCCAGAGGGATAGTCCAGATACCAGGTCCCCAAATGCCAGACATGATCATAATTGCACAGGCAATGAGGATACCCTCCGTAGGACCGTTGATAACGCCGAGGTAGAGAGTATGCGTATGGTATGTTTCCCAGGTGGAGAAAAACATGGGCAGGCATGGGCATAGCGCGGTGATGATGCCAGCAGGAGAGGTACCCAAGCCCATGGCAGCCGTTTCGAGCAAGCTGGCGAGCGTGCAGTTCAGGGAGTCGATACCGTGGTCGAAGAGTTCGCCGAGACCGCTAGAGGTTCCAGTTCGTCGAGCTTGCTTTCCGTCGAGGTTGTCCATCGTTTGGTACATGAAGAGACCGAAGGCAAAGCTAAAGTAAAGCCATGAAGGAGCCTAGACAGTCGTTTACGATTAGTACGCAGCTCCTGAGAGAGCCGGAAGCTCCAACATACCGGTCCAACGAGATCTGGCATCCAGATAGCACAGAAAGCAACATTAATCAAAATGAAGCAGAATCCCAAAAGGGTGACCATGTTGGGGGCGATCCATAGTGGTAGGAGGTTGACAGAGGCGTTCCACTACATGACGACAAAGACGCGTTAGCTATCGCGAGCTTCCAAAAACTTGGCAGAGGGATGTATAGCTCTCCGGCAATCCAATTCTTTAGACAAAAAAGCTCGATAGAGACGGAAAAATGCATGAGGAATAGCTGGAGGGATGGGAAGCACATACGAAGGGACCGAGGACGTATTTTGATACTGGGGACAGGTCGACACTCGAGTACTTGTATGACTTAAAGTGCACCAGTGCGTCATCAGAGATGCACTCGGCAACGTTCTTCTCTGTAAAATGAAAAAGTCAGTCTCCGCTAGTCATTTCTGCAACTCTTACAGAGCTGAACCATTTGCAACAGCTCATTTATTTCTCGTACTTACTGGTATTAGGAGCCATATTCGTACCGTCCGGGTCGGTGGCCGTTGGGTTGTAAAGCGGGAGTGTCTCGCTTGTAGTCATGGTGGGAGAGAGGGGCCGGAGGAGGAGGGGCAAAATTTGGGGACCCTTTTAAGGAATCGAAATGGAAGGGAAGGTAGGGAGAAAAAAACGTCGGCAAAAAATGCCCAAGCAATTGGACCTGCAGCGGCGGCGGCGGGCACGCGCAATAGTCGGGTGTCTTGCAGCAGGACAGAACAGCGACAGGCGACAGGGTATATCCACAAAGGCCTGCAACTCTATAATGAGCGACCCTCGGCTTCTCTCTCAAGACGGTATGATCGATCCTAACAGAGACGGGCGGCGTGGCACGTGGGCGGAAAGCTCTCCAAGAAGAGTTGATCTTAGAGCAAGCGTGACAGTTTTTCTTATCGACAACGGCAGATGAGTTTCAAGCCAAGTTATATGTGGCGGGCCTGATTTGCGAAGAACGACCGGGAGGGCTGAGACAGTGTAAAACAGCCAAGAATAGCGGTGAAGGGATATTAAATATGTTGATGAACAATTAAGTTATCGTCAAAGAAGAGTTTTTTGTTGAAGAAAGAAGGGATTGAAAAAGGTTTAAAGGGGCAGGTTTTGGCTGCTCCAGACTCGGACTCGAAATTGGAATTCAACTCCAACACGCACTGGTGTCGTCGTACCAGTCCAGCCCCTGGATCGTAAACCTCGAGCCCCTGCTTACTCCAGCGATCCGATCCACTAGACGACTCCGCTTACAGGGGAAACACGCATCTAAAATTGGGTAATTAGCGGCTTGTTCATTTGAAGTCTCCAATCATCATTTTGACAGCTAACGAAACAGGTCGGCTTTGATCATTGATGACCCCTTTCTTGTAAAACTCGACAACAGCTCCTCAAGTTTTGTTTTGTTACGGTTACATGCTCTCACATGCACCATGACTTCAGCCCTGTCAAGGTGTGGAATAGCTTAGCCTTGTGGGTTGACCAAGAAAACCTCGCATAGGCAGCCCATCATGAGATCCTTACGACTCTGATTTGATCCGTCTTAGCCGGCCGCCGAGGGAGGAGCTCAAGTTATGGATCACTGCTGCATAAATAGATTGAGTGTTTTTCACATGCCCTTCTAGGCTCGTGAGCGCGTGAGCACCAACGTAAGAATACGAGCCATTCATTCAAGCTTCAAGCAAGTGTAATTGGCTGGAATGTGTTAGTTGGAGAACAACACGGCAGATTAGTTGATCCGATGACCCGATGAGATGTTCATGGTCCGGAATGTGGAGTGAAGATCAACTGATCGTTGACCGTCATCTTCAATATTTCTTTTGAAAAGCATTTCGACGCGTCAAGACTTCACATTAGCTTCAAGATCAGCATGAATCGTTTTTTGGTGGTTCGACCGCTTCATCACAGTCAATGACATGTATTTTTGCCCTCTTCCACCACCTATCCCATTCTCTTCGTCCCTCGACATTACCCATATTAATACTGTAGAAGGGCAGCCCCTGAAGTCGAAATCATGAAAAACAACAATACCCACCAGAAAAAGACCAAACACCGAGACGTCCAAGGCTTTAAAGGAATGTATGAGCAATAAAAGCAAGAGAAGCGAATCAATACAGCAATCTCAGAGGCGACCCAGTTCCTGACCTTTGACGAACTGAGCGAGCCATCAAACAACTGGAAGCGCTCAGAGCATTGCGAACCCAGCAAACATGGTGCCCAGAACAATGGTCAGGCCCCATGTTCGGCCAGCCTCAATGACGACGGCACTGTTGGTCTTTGCGGGTGATGAGCTGCCCGAGTTATCGTCGTCGCCATCGCCGTCTCCTGGGTTGCCGGTGTAAACAACGTTGGGGTCATCAGTGGCACTAGCTGTCTCCTTAACGGCAGCGGTACCGGTAGCTGTGGAAGTCGACTTGTATTTCTTGGGGCTGGAGGCACCGCATGGGTGGTTCTGGCGACAATCCGAGGCACAAGAGGCGCTGCCCTTACAATCCTCAACACACTGGTTGCCCCATTCCTGGCAGACGTAGAAGGGCAGAGTCAGAGAATATTCGGACACGTTAGGTTGCTTCCCGTCACCGCAGATGCAGCCGTAGGTAAGAGTGTTCTGAGAGGAACTGGTCAGCCCATGTCGGAGTCAAAGCCCGGGTAACAAAACTTACAGGATCACAATCGTTGACCTTGACCCCTCCCTTACTAGTCTGGTCGCAAATCATGGGGCAGGATTCCTTCTCATTCATACACCAGTTACCTAAGGTCGTGTTAGTGTCTGAATCTTGATGTAGGCGGGAAATATTTACTCACGGCGCAGGGACAGGGGTACACTCTCGGGATCGATAACATAGTCGGCGTTGACAACGGTAACGGCCGAGGCAGCAACAGCCAAGACGACTGTTCGGAGAGAAGGCATTATGGTGGCGTATTCGTGTCTTGTAATGAAAACCGTTTGTGTTGTATATGCTTGGTAGGTATGTATGTGGATTTGTATGTGTATGCGAGTCCAAAAGTTCGTAAACGGTGAAGATTGACAAAAGGTAAGAGTTTTCTTTGGACGGGAGTCAGCGGTTTTATCCCATTGCAAGCTGAGACTCTTTCTTTCCCAGAATGAGGGGATTGCGTATGTTCTTCGGGAAGGAGAGGTATGAAGAGGCCATCACTAAGACAACCGGGGCAAGAGGTATGGTCTCGACAATGTTTGACTTACAGATTAAGGTAAGAGTTAGGCGAGTCAGGACGATAGATTCAAGTAAATGAAGAACGAAAGAAGAAACAAAATCAAGATAACGAGTTAACGACTGTTGAGAATCAAGACCGAGTCTGATATACGGATAGCGAACGTATCAAAAGCAGGTGGTGAGAGACGAAGAGGATGAAGAAAAGGTCGAGGAGGTCCGAGACATTTCAATGATGGCCCCGGCTATTCGGAGTATGGGTCCCTCTATCTTCTACCGTCAGACCCCAGGTAGCTACCGCTGGGCTACAGCGTTAAAAGAAATGATCCGTAGCAAACCTGAGGCGAGACCCGAGGCTGGGCGATATCATGACCACAGAAGTAGCACCAGTAGCACCAATTTTCTCTTAGTGAGCAGGGGACTTGACGAGCAGAGCAGCGATATTGGGCTTAGCTCTCACGTATCCCAGCAGCCATGGGACCTTATTTGCTCCATATCGTCCACCACTCGGCGCATTTTGTGTCCAGGAGCCTCAGGGAGGTCCCGGAATCCTCTCAAGGCTAGGCCCAATAGACTCGACTAGTGCAGTCCGCCGCTGGAGCTTGGGCTTTTTAGGGCGGTCTGGGGAGGCTTTGGCTGGTGTTCCATGACTGTAATCTCCAAGGCCCTTGGTTTAAAAGGAGTTGATACATTATCGATATTGATATTGTTACAGCAGCCGGTCTCTGATCTTCAGAAGATCCCAATGGAGATCTAACGTAGTATTCAGTTGGCTCTCTACTCGGTAAGCTCGACACTTCCAGACTCTCCTCGGATGCCCCATTCTCGCCATCATGGGCATACAAGTGGAGGTCTTCCTTCATCTCCTCTCAACCACCTGTCTACCTATCTAAAACTTGGCTTTGTGGCGCGAACGGTCGACTATACCAGACTCCACATAGTCAAGAAGCGATATGAGCCCACTGCTGCACATTTGTTATGATGGTTTTCTCATTATGCATCACTGACTGCATCTTGGAGACTTGGACCACGCGAACGACGCGTTCCAGTTGGTGGTTGAGGTCGCTCACAACATGTATGAGCCCACCATGATCACGTCGGAGTATTCCTTACGGGGGACTAGCCACTCGGATGCGAGAATGGTGGCCAACTGTTCCCATAAAGGGTAACTCTGTTCGGTGCTAGTTAGGCATCTGGACCAGCCAACACCCTTCGTATTTCTTGCATGCAGGCGGGGCATGTCACTGAACCCTTAGACGACCCCGCGCAATGCGATGCACGCCGACGAGAACATGATGATATCGCGCCAATCGTTGGTGTTGATGGTATCTTTTGTGTGTTTCTGTATGGAGCTGACGCGGCCAGAGGAACGCTTAGCTTGCATATTCAAAGACACGCTTCAAAAGGAAGTGACAACGGTTGTACATTTTTGTGAGGTATCACACATCAAAGTCAAGAACCATGACTTGGTAACCCAAAATCGCAAGTGAAGAGACAATACATGTGGGCTAAGACACTCGAAAGCGGAGTGCATCTTGGAGGTATGACCACCCTGCCGAAGGCCATCTCCGCTCGTCTCGTACAAGATAGTAGGGTCGCTTCGTATCGGATCATGTTCGTTCGTTGCAATGCTGCATCTACCGATTTGAAGCGACTTGCATGATCTGTATTCATCGATGGCTTGAACCATGATATATGGGTAAAAAGGATGAACTCTATCGGAGAATGACCAGCCACGACTTCAAGAAAAGCCTCAAGATTCCACAGAGTGGAACAGAAAGTTTCCCCCACGTTCATGATAATCTCTCTTGCTGAAGGGCATATGTGCAAGAGTGTCTATCATGACGCGTGGGAACCCGAGTCTGCTAATGTTCTTGCTGTTCAACAATGATCAATTCCTAACCAAGATCCCACGTACTCACCAACCTCTTTTGTTTGCCTTCATTCTTTATGATTTGCGTTACAGTTTGGCCCCGAACAACCGACAAGGTCTCATGATGTTATGAGAGTTCAGAGGCTTGAACCAAAACTGCCAGGATCTCATGTGCTTTGCATCTTTGATGAGCCACAGTCGATGATATCTCAAGCTTATCAATCTGGGCTCCGCTGTATTCCGAAAGCTTAGACGTCCGTCATCCGACTTCTCCGGCCGGGCACGGAACGGACGTGGCTTTCTAGCTCCGTGATTCACTATGAAATGCCGGCCGTGAATACGGTGGCCCTATATTGTACCCTTGTAAGTCTTGTTCGTTGCTTGTCATGCTCAAATCAGTCAATATTTAGTTGACCCAGGGTTTAAACACATCGTATCACAGCTATCAGAGTGGGTTTGCTGAAGTCTCCATTTAGCTTGAATATTCAATGATGAATCATATTTCTAACCATATTATGATAACTCGCGAAAGACTCTGTATATAAACATTCTAAACAAGCATATCCAGGATAGAATTGGACAGCTGAGAAAGCTAGAGGTGTTAAAGTTTACCGGCGCGATCCCGACTCCCATGGACCGGGGCGCCGGCCCCTCATCAATCGGAAAAAATCAAGCTGCAAGGCCCGGAACGGCGCCGTAAGGCTCTGCGACTCTCTACGACATCACTTCCAATCCATCCTTTCAATTGGAACAGGTTATCGCCACTGCATATGATACTATACCATGTCCCTGGCTGAATCTCACTCTCTCCTCGCACATTGATATCATCATTGTCCTCACCCTAACGACTTGCACATAATCGATTGTTGCTATACCGCTCCGCAAACCCAATCCTTGCGCTTTGTCAACTAAAAAGCAGGGCTGCAATCCATGGGCTGTTATCCTGACTCGCCAATACAACTTCAACCGTTCATCAACATCAACATCACTCGACTGGGTCGATTGAATCACCGTTACAGCCTTTTGCCGCACAGTTAAAACCATTGAATCACTTACAAGTTAATACCATCGACGCCCGTGTATCGAAAGTTTCTTCATCAGCAAGTTCGAATATTCAAACTGCAGTTTTAGGTCATCGCATGGTTGAATGGCGACGGCGATAGATCAAGCGCCTGCCAATGGCAGTTTCGGCGCCGGCGCATCCGATTCTGAGACACAAACTGCAGCTACCGAAGTGTTTGAGACACCACGCACATC
Source organism: Fusarium sp. NRRL 53497 (assembly GCA_013184445.1). Lineage (NCBI taxonomy): Eukaryota > Fungi > Ascomycota > Sordariomycetes > Hypocreales > Nectriaceae > Fusarium > Fusarium sp. NRRL 53497. The sequence goes on along the minus strand of JABCJZ010000317.1, from coordinate 10,997 downwards.
CTTCGATCACGACCTAAACGACCGCAGTCATGGACGGCACGAGACTGCATCATCAACCCTCTCCCCAAGTTCGATAACTTCGCCGCCGTACTGGCTCAATACACGAGGCGGCCATCAGCGAACCATATCAAATATGTCGACCGAATCTGTTCTTCCTGCCGGTGCTATTACCCTCCGCGATAACGAAACAAGCGACTTCGACGACCGCAATAGTGCTTGCTGGGCCAAGAGTGTTGAGATCGTGAGCCACACCATCGTAAACGGCAGTGCGACGAATATCGGGGCCTTTGTGGTATGGAATATCCGTGTCCAGGCTCTCAATGTGAGTGATTGCGTGAATCGGTAGTGGCGTGCTGGCTTGAGGTTGGCTGTAAACTGACCATGATGATAGGGGAGTTATATGAATATTCGAAAACGTTATTCGGAGTTCGACGTGTTTCGATACCAGTTGGTTCAGACCTTCCCCGGATTCGAGGCAGCTGTTCCGATGCTTCCGCCCAAGAGTGTCATCTCCAAGTTTCGGCCCCGTTTTCTCGAGAAAAGGCGGGCAGGTCTACAATACTTTCTCAAGTGTGTATATCAAGACTTTCCAGCTCAATATCATGCTGACCTTTTTAGTTGCATATTGTTAAATCCAGAGTTTTCTGGCTCACCAGTACTCAAGGAGTTCCTCTTTGCATAGCGTTACTATCAGTTTAGCATCTTCTCTTCTTTGGACATGTTTACCTGCTTTTGGGTCTCAAATTCGGGAGGCCTCTTTGTACAAAGGATATATTGCTTGGCCCAGTCTCGCGCACATATGCAGCAGCCAGCGATCCATATTAATGATAATGAGTTGGATGATCTACCACTTGTGGCCCTACAGGTGTCTTGCATGTCGTCTTGGTTCGAAAGTCAAGATAAGATCAAAACAGTCAAGAGTATTTCAAAGCGAGGTATGTGCTCTGCCAAGACGGCATCGGCTTCGCCCATCGGCATGTCAGCACTCAGCGTTTAAGCCTTCGTATCCGAAAGGGCTGAGTATAGGCGCCAGGGCGCAGCAGAAGACTATCGGTCGCTAACTACAGGCGCGCAATACTATAACGTAGTACTGTAGCAATAGAAATTAAGCTGCCTGACCTTGAATGAAGCTTAACAATAACCATGTGGATATTGTCATGGCTTAGAGGTATGCGATTACGCCTCAGCCAATCAGTGAGTGTCCTACGGATTTACGTGCCGCTATTCTGACGCTTGCCAGCCATGAGTCTATTGGTATGTACGTAGTAACGGCATTTACCAACCACTGCAAGTCTCAGCAAAGCAACCCATCGAGACTTTACGGTGATGCCAATGGTCTTTGCAGGATTGCCAAGTGCCGTTCTTCCGTGACAAGAATGACAAGAACTTTTGCTGGTTTCTGGGCAGCGGCTTGACCACACCAGTAACAAAGGGCACGTTTATAAGAACCACAAGATCCAGCCAGACTTTGGACGAAGAGGTTCAGTTGTCATGAGTTCAAATAGTTTTCTTCTTTCTTGATTCTCGATGTGATTATAGACCTTTTCCAAGGATATAATCGCCATCATCACCAACTTCTACTTCCACCCCCACATTCATTCTCAACCCAGTTTCAACCCCACGACCATGACGCAACTCGATATTCTAGAACAACGTTGTTTGATGTTACCGGTTTTAGTGCCCACCCCAAATGATATGGAACTGGAGGGGACCCCGCGACAATCGCCGTTGGGTTTAACAGCACCACTACGGGCCCGTTCTGACTCCAAATTCTCAGTCGTCAGCAGTGCGTTATCTGCTACTACTACTACTACTACTGGCTTAACCTTCACCACTAAGACGAGAGAATACATGGACGCTCTGCGACCACCCTCACCAGAGCAATTCGAACGAATTGCTTTCGTGCAGCAACAACGCGAACAAGAAACAAAGCGCAGAGATCGAGAACGCAGGCGCTGGTCCCGCGAAGCCCAGCGTCAGCGCAATAGAGCCGCCAGTATGTCGACAGATCAGCAAGACGATCAGGCGCAAGCACAAGCGCAAGCGCAAGCTGCGCGCACTATACAAAAAACATTCCGAGGGTATCGCGCAAGAAGGGAAATCCAAGGGTTTGGCCTGGATGCAAGTACACGATGGGTCACAGCGATACGAGAAGCGCAATTTCGACAAGCGACACTGCCACGACCGAAAACAGAAGCTGATGAGGAGGCTTTTGACAAGTCAGAAGCGGACGGTTTTGCCAGACATAGGTCGGCAAGTGCTCGAGAGAAGTGGAAGAAGGCCAGTGCCATTGCGCGACGAGCAGGTCATGATGATCTCTTGTCTGAGTCAGAATCATCAGAATCCTCTTCAGATGAAGATGCGTCGCCTGTAGAACGAGCTGCTGCAAGAGCACGACGTGAGAAAGCTACTGCGGCGCGGAAACATGAGGCGCGCATGATGGGTATCCGATACTTCCTCGAGATGGTTGACCAAAAACACCGCTACGGAAGTAACCTCTGCCGATATCATGAAGTATGGAAAAAAACAGATACGAGCGAGAACTTTTTCTACTGGCTGGAGTACGGCGAAGGTCGTAACGTTGAAGTTGAAGGTTGTCCGCGCGATCGACTTGAGCGGGAACAAGTTCGATATTTGTCTCGCGAGGAGCGCCAATACTACCTTGTCGAGGTTGATAGTGAAGGGAGACTATGTTGGGCGAAGAACGGCCAGCGCATCGATACAACGGAACAGTTCAAGGACAGCATGCAGGGCGTTGTGCCTCTGGACGATCCCACGCCCGCTTTCAACGCGGCGGCTAGGGCTGAATATTCACAATCCCTGGAATCCGTCACTAGCTCCAGTTCCGATTCCTCGCTGGAGTCACGACGAGAGGCAGACCTAGCAGCCAAGTATGCAACGCCTGGCTTCGATAACAGTCAAGGAATGCATAAGGTATCCCAGATTTCAGCGTCAACAGTCTTCAACAAGTTAATGCGCAAGTCTGTCAGGAAGAACACATGGATCTTCGTTGCAGACACAAGCTTTCGAATGTACGTTGGCATCAAGGACTCTGGAGCTTTTCAACACTCGTCCTTCCTCCAGGGCAGTCGTATATCGTCAGCTGGCCTCATCAAGATCAAGAATGGTCGGCTATCATCTCTCTCTCCACTAAGCGGGCACTACCGTCCACCCGCCTCGAATTTCCGTGCATTCGTTGCCAGCTTGCGGCAGTCAGAAGTTGACATGAGCCACGTCTCCATCTCCAAGTCGTATGTGGTGCTGATCGGTCTTGAAACGTACATCAAGACCAAGCGCAAGGGCAAGGATCTTGCTCAGCGTGTGGGACACAGGAAAGACAAAATATTAGCTCCTGAGGAGGCAGCACGTAGGGAAGAGGAAGCTAGGGATAAGAGTGAGAGTGCAGCGAAAGAGAGGGAGGTACTCCAACGGGAGGAGTCAGAGAAGCAGGAGGGTAGGCCCGTGAAGAAGGTATTGAAGAAGTTGGGTATCAAACCGACAAAGGAGGAGAAGCAAGCTGCCAAGAGGGAGAGGAAGGAGGACGTCGAGAGGATGCAGGCATAGGGAGGCTTTGGGTGGGTAGCAAGGTGTTTTGGTTTTCTGGTATTATACCCCCACATATAGAGCGGTGCTCGAGTTATGATTCACGAGCTGAAGCATGAATACCCATGGCATTTCATGAACATTTTCTCTGCTCTGGTACATGTTCTTAGTGCTAAACCTAACGATTCTTTAATGCAATGTGATTTAGGATAAATTAGTACTAACTTGATGTCCAAAGCAAATACCAAACCATAGGTACATACAGCTTCTCACAAAACTTGGCGAGCATCAGTTAAGAAACCATACCCGATGTATTAAGAGAGACGACTGGACTGATCGTGTAACTATTTTTGTTAAAGTTGTCTATTGTTGATCCAATCTATCTACCCTAGAGTTGTGTGTTAAAACTTCAATCCTTTTGAAGAAGAAAACCCCAGAATATGTGCATAATTTTAGCCACAAGCTACCTCTATTTACATAAGTATGAGAAGAAAGAAGTAGACAGGCTATTGTGTTCATTGATTGTGAAAAAGAAGACAAAGAATAAACCTAAATTGAGAACATATATGCTTCTGTCATGTCAACGATTGAAACATAACGACAGCATCAGAGAGTACGGCAGAGCCGAATTCGTTAATTTCGCTATATTCGTTAATATCTTTTAACGGCGAGCAATTCCTCAATAACAAGTAGTCAATAAATATCACAGTTGGCGAAATGAATCTGATGTGATTGATGATTAATGACTGCTCGTTTTATGAGGTGCGCATGACCAGCTTCCAGGTTAGGTTGTTTGTCGCAGGTAACTTCAGCGTGCACATGCCCTGTAAATCTGCATTTGTCAGTGCGCTGCAGTGGCTTCAGTGGTGCCATTCCCCTGAAACCGTAAAGACACTGGCATTCAAAACCTTGGAGTGCAGGCGCGAGACGGAGCCAGGCTTCCATTGACTGCAAACGTGCAGTACTGATCGGTCGTGCTCGCACCAAGCCGGATAGCAAACCCATCGAAAAAACCATCAACATCGAGCGGCGCCATCGTCAAACTGAGCTGGCGGATTCAGAGAAACACATCCTTGAAACCATGCCAGGCATTTTGACATTTCCCAATGGCTTCCGTCACCCGTTCATCGCGGCGCGCTGAAGCTCCGCACCAGCATCACTCGCATCACCACCTGACGCCCCCAGCAGGCGTATTCGCCCATGCCCAGGGCGGAGGTGGGCGCAACAAGAGGGCACTCGACACACACGATCGCGATTTCGATGCGATCAAACCCAAGAGAACGCGATTCACAGTCGAGATTCTTGCCAAGGGCTCCCACGGACTACGTGATGCAGACATAGACAATAACAAAGCGCCGCCACCTACGCGCAAACCTACTGCGACGCCCACAGTGGCGAGTGCGACATCAAAACCCCCTCCGACGACCACCGACAACGCAACACCGAAGCCGAAGGAAGAGCAGACCCTTACAAAACACCAGAGCAAAGTCATCAATGGCATTAAACATGAACTCGATCGGTTACAGCCTCAGCTGAGCGATACCAATACCAAGGAGCAGGGCCGTAAACTGCGCTCTCAGGAAGCCTCAAGGTTCAAAAGCGAGCTTTCTGCCTATTTCCCTGAATACGATGAGGTGATTGGAAATGAGCCCAAAGAGCAGCGTAAGTTCATAAAACTTCCCATCGCTTACCTGGGTGTTACCTTTGAAATGCAGTGTTTTCTGACTCTTGACAGAACTGTTTAACATCGATACGCCGATCGTAATTGTCGATTCTGATCCACGACGCGCCGTTTCAGAAAACCAACGCGCGATCCCACAATCTCCCCACCCCGCAATTGAATACCCCGTACGAGGATACGGCGATGCCCTCTTCTACAATGTATTTGATTGCCAGCAAATCGATCTAGGATTCTTAGAATCGCAGTCCAAGAACAAGACTGTTGAAGATCCTTTACCTGATAAACTATTCCAACCAATACATCGTCGAGCTGAGCGATTAGAAAGGTCGATACGCAATACTGAGAAAGGCCGAGCCCAGCATGAAAAGGACCAAATTATTCGCCTTCTCGAAGGCCTTCAAGGTCATGACTGGCTGAGAGTCATGGGTGTGAGTGGTGTGACAGAAACGAAGAAGAAGACGTTTGAGCCTGCACGAAACCACTTTATCAAGGGCTGTCAGGCCATTCTCGACAAGTTTCGAAACTGGGTGTTGGAAGAAAAGAGACGAAAGATGGAGAAGGATAAAGCCCGCGCGGAGAAGGAGGAAGAAGAAAACTCCTCGAGCGAGGATGAAGATGAAGATGAAGCTGGCGATACTGGCAATGGCGATAGCAGCGACTCAGCTTCACCAGCAAAGCAGCTTCATGAGGAAGCCATGGCAAGATCCAAAAATTCGAAAGGGTCAAAGAATCGCAAAGCGACTCCTCAACCAGCTGCAGCCAAAGCTTCGCGCCCTGCAAAAGCACCACCAGCTCCGAAGCCACTAGAACCACCTAAGGAGTTCAAGTCATTCTTTAGCAAGAGATACGAGCGTGAGAGCGCTCTGCATCGACACAGGCGTACTGGAAGGAAGGTAATGGCATGGGGTCTACCCATTCCTGAGATATCCCAGGTTGATTTTGATTTGCCGGAGGAATACCGTGATGAAGATACCCTCAAGGTCCGGGCGAGGAAGAAGCGCCGAGACCGAAGACGCAGTAAGCAGTGAGTGGCACTTGCTTGGCTGCTTGTAATATCACCAGAGGCGAAGAGGATTTGAAGGTTGTTTATAACTAAATGGTTTGGCGTTTGGGGAAGGGTCTGAGACGTCCTGGCAAGGGCGAAGGTATTGCAGTTCGCGGAACGAGGTTATGTGTATATCTCGATATGTAAGAGATACTGCGCTAGAAATTATATCCTGTTAAACACCGAGATGGGCCGTGAAGGCAACGATACGTGACGTCTGATTGTGTTGCTCGAGTTCCATTCTGTGGGCTGAGAAGTGATGCAAATATGTGTTTGTTAATAATTAGTGACTGCCAGAAATGTAGAATAAAATCTTTCATTTTCTCTTACCCAATATGAGCGAACATACGACTTACCTGGTCTTCCTTAGGTGGGTAGATACGGATAGTGGTCGTTGGAGATAGGCATCTTTAACTTATTGTTGTAGGGATCCATTTAGTTAGAACAAAGCGTTACCTAGGTTGTTTCCATTGTCTTTGGTAGGTACGTACTACCGCGCCGAAGAGCCTCATCAAGTTTAGTGGTCCGTGCACACCAGCTTCCTGCAACGCGCCACGAGCTGTCTTCCCTCTTTTGCAAAGTTCACGACGAAAGGCAATAGACGGTCATTTTACTAAGTTTGCGCGTGTTTGCGCTTTTTTTCAGCATCTGCCTTTCTAAAATATTTGCTCTTTGCTACTTAATTTTCACCTCCTCCCTAATAACTGCGCTTCGTTTTCTTGTCGACACCTCTCCTGCTGCACCCATCTCCGCAAGCACCGTTCAGATTGCGCCAACTCGAACAAAGCCTACGACTGCGCGACAAATCTGAATAGATTATAAATATACCCAGCGACCCTGAACGTCCCCTCACCTTGCGCATCAGTCTAGACGTTTTCCATCGATGCTGCATTCGTGAGCTCAAGCTTGCAGGGGCCCTCTGGCCTTCGATTCCTTCACCCTGCCTACACCAGTCGAAATGACTACACTCGCCATGCCGCAGGAACCCGCGCCCGGGAACCACTCTCTCCTCGATACAAATGATGGAGTAGCCTCGGCGCAAGATGAATCAGTACTAGAGTTTTTCGTCCTCAAACAGGAAGTCAACCTCGAGGTCAACTTTCGCGATAAGCGCATTGATGGAACGACCGATATTTTCATAGTGGTATTCAATGAGAAGATTGATGACATAGTCTTGGACGCTGCGGACTGCGAAATCGATACCGACAATGTTTACGTTGCCGAACTTAAGGAGTTCAATGGTGATCTCGTCGAGGGACAGAAACGGAAGACGATTGCGACCTACAACGATCCATACGCCAAACTCACTCACCCAGCAAGCTGGAGTTTGAGAGCTGATCATCACGATATTCGCCGTAAACGAGCTCACTCGATATTTCGCAGTCGCAAGAACGATGTCCCCGCCGAGAATAGAGAGTTCGAGGGGTGCACACCGGTCTATCGATCGCTGAAGGTGAACCTGCGCGGTAAGGCCGAGCCGGACCGCCCAAGGCTCATCATCAGGAAGTCTATGATAGGCCTTGGTCCGAACGAGAGGACCAACAAGCAGTACAGAATCACCGTACCCTTTACTCACGTGAACCCAAGAGACGGAATACAGTTCGTTGGCGTTGATCCCTTAGATAATCGATTCACACACATGTACACGCGAAGCTCGATACACCCCGGAACTGCATCTTGTATATTCCCATGTGTAGACGACCACGGATCACGTTGCGATTGGAGGATATCGATAAAATACCCCCGTACCTTGGGCGACGCCTTGCAGCAGGCGCTCGCCACACAGCAGAATGGTAGCAACCCAGACAAGATGCAGATCGACGGCCAAGATCGAATTCACAACCTGGCTGAAGAGGACAAGCTCCGTGAGATGTCGGTTGTCTGCTCAGGGTTCCTTATGGAAGAAATCGTGGACCCCGAGGATGACCACAAAAAGATTATGACCTTCGAGCCGGAAAAGAAGGTCTCCGTGCAGAAGCTTGGTTTTGCTGTTGGACCCTTTGAGCATATCGATCTTTCCTCTGAGTGTCGAACTGAAGAGGATGAAGTTAAGCTTGGAATGAATGCGCTCAAGGTCCACGCCTACTGCCTACCACATCGTGCCGACTGGGTTCGCAATACTGCAGCAGCCACTACGATGGCAGCCGATTTCTTCACCTTCACATTTGCTCGATATCCTTTTGGCAACTTCAAGCTCTGCTTCCTTGACGACATGATTCAAGACACTGTGTCTCTCTACTCCATGGCTTTCATCAGCAATCGATTACTATTTCCAGACGACATTATCGACACTGAAATCGACGTCACCAGGAAGATCGTTCAAACACTGGCTTACCAATGGATCGGCATCAACATGATACCTAACACAAGGAATGACCTATGGCTCATCATCGGCATCGCGCATTTCATGACGGATCTTTTCATGAAGAAGCTCTGCGGAAATAACGAGTACAGATTCCGGATGAAATCATTATCTGACAAGCTTGTTCACATGGATGTCGACCGGCCTTCTCTTTACGATCTCGGACCTTATCTACATCTAGGGGAGTTTGAGATGGACTTTATGACTCTTAAAGCTCCTGTGATTTTCTTCATCCTTGACAAGCGACTCATCAAGGCTTCAGGAGGACACGGTTTGTCACGCATTCTCTCCAAGATGTTGACAAAGGTTCAGATCGAGGCCTCCGACAAGGCCACTATTCTGGAAACGGAGAAGTTCAGAACAATCTGTGAGAAGGGGGCCAAGTATCGACTCGAGAGTTTCTGGAGCCAGTGGGTCTATGGCTCGGGATGCCCGCGATTTGATGTCAAGGCCAAATTCAACAAGAAGAGGCTTTGTGTCGAGCTTACGCTGAACCAGATCCAGTTTCAGATGGTCAAGAAACCCCCACTGGAGAAGGATGATTTTCTGCGCGTTGTCAAGGAGCGCCGCTCAGGTGTTAAGCAAGGCGAGGTGCAGCCGCTGTTTACGGGACCGATGACCGTTCGCATCCATGAAGCAGATGGTACCCCCTACGAGCATATTTTGGAGATCCGTGAAGATGCCACGAGATCTACTAAATTTGAGATCCCATACAATACCAAGTACAAACGGTTAAAGAGAACCCGCCGCATGAAGGAGAAGCAGAATGTTGGCGCCAGCATGGATGCAGAGAACCTGGATGACACCTTGCTATACTGCTTAGGTGACGTCCTCCAAACACCAGAGGACCAGGCGCAATGGGAGTTGATTGATTGGGACCCCGACACTGAACGAAAGATGGACCAGGAGTCTTACGAATGGATACGTGTGGATGCCGACTTCGAGTGGTCTTGTGATATGAAGAGGACCCTTGAGCCATACATGTACGTGTCGCAGTTGCAGCAAGATAGGGATGTCGTCGCTCAGCAAGATGCTATGCTGTACCTAACCCACGGTCCTCTCCATCCCATCGCATCAGGATTCCTTACAAGGACGCTCGTGGACCGCCGCTATTTTCATGGCATTCGAACAATGGCTGCTGAAGCTCTGCCACGGCAGGCCAACATCAAGGATCTATCAATGCTTGGCCTTCGGCAACTGATGAAGGCTTTTAGCGAGATGTTCTGTCACAAGGGTACAAGCCAGCCAAAGCCCAATGACTTTTCGGACAAGAAGCAATACAACGTCCAGTGTGCCATCATCAAAGCTATCGCTCAGGTGAGAGATGCAAACACCTACAAATGTCCGCTTGAAGCTCGCCAGTTTATACTGGACCAACTCCGTTACAACAACAACGAGGATAACCCCTTCTCTGACCATTTCTACATCGCTACTCTTGTTGAGGCACTTGCTACGTCTCTAATCCCTTCTAAACAAGACGATTGGTTTGCTATGCAGAATAAGATCCCCAACGAGGATGAAAAGCAGTTTCTTGAAAAGGCCATTGAGCAGATCGAGAGAGTTCTACGACGGGATGAATGGACAAACTCGTATCAGAATGTCTGGACCATTGCTGGTCTGAGTGCAAAGCAGCGGTTAATGAAAGCAGAGGTAATCCCAAAGAAGTACGGCGACTTCGGCCAGTATCTCTTGGACGGAACTCGAGATCTCATTCGGATCAAGGCATTCGAGGCTCTGATTGATCTAGGGGCTATGTTGGACCCGACAGTGTTTTCATTCCTAACATACTCACTTATCACTGACCGGTCCCCATATGTTCGAAACAAACTCATCGAGGCGGCTGCCTCTGGGCTCGCAGCCATTGCGTTCGGTGAGCATGCCAAGGTTGCTAAGAACGACCCCCCGCCAGAAGAAGATGAAGAAGGGGATCTCCTACTTGTACAAGACAGTAACCAGGAGATTGAAGCACGAAAAGAGATGTTTGCAAGAAAGGAGAACTTGGATGCAGCACTCAAGGCGCTACGAAGAGAAATGGATGAAACTTATGGAGGCGATGAACGACATTACAGCATTGCGATGCGCAAAGCATTGGACCACCCAAATCTTGGGCGAGGTGAGATGGAAAGCATGTTGGACCTGGCGGCCATGATGTTCGAAGAGGCTGGCGACTGGGTTATCACAGTTCCTTTGCCCAAGGCCTGGAAGGTAGAGAGGCCAGTGCAGCAGCTCTCCAACCGCGTAAGTGCAGCATTATTTTCGAGCAGGTGTGACTTGACGCTAACTTGACACAGTTGATGATAAAATTCGTGGCTCACTACAGGACGAAACCCAGGGAACCTGTTGTCCAAGCACCACCTCCTCCACCC